>CAIGRO010185613.1:0-13472 GCA_903798355.1 Fraxinus baroniana
TCTAAAATAATTTTATCTCTTCTATGCATTTTATAAGTTCTAAAATTTTCTTCAGTTTCGTTACTAGGTTTTGATACCAATTAAAAGAGTAAAAAAGGGAAAAATGGTTAAAACCAGAAATGGCAAAATAAGGGTGTAATAGTAATTTCAATTCTGTTTGCTATCAGCCTGCAACTAGAATTTTTCTTTATGTAATTTCCCTAAATTAATTACCAAGCAGGCCCTAAAGGTTTGCAAGAAGGCCATTTTAAATAATTTCGACTCAACTTCCTCTAAACCCTATTCGACGCTGAAACTGTCCAAATTTGTGTTCTTTCGTTCTATTCGCCAGTCTGCAAACAAGCCTCCCATTATGGGTGATCATGCTCCTTCCGCCGCCGCCAAGAAGCTTCCGATTCCTGGGAAGCGGAATATCCTCATCACAAGCGCGCTGCCGTATGTGAATAACGTGCCGCACCTCGGCAACATCATCGGATGTAATTATCTTATCTTTTTCCCCAATTAAGTAAATATTTGTGCTTATAATGGGTGAAATGATTTGTACTTTTCTGGGTTTTTTCCTTTTTGGTTCTCTAGGTGTGTTGAGTGCGGATGTGTTCGCGAGGTACTGTAGAAATAGAGGTTATAATGCGATATATATCTGCGGTACGGATGAGTACGGGACAGCTACTGAGACTAAGGCGTTGGAGGAGAATTGTTCTCCAAAAGAAATTTGTGACAAGTAATGCAATCGATTGCTTTATGCGGATTTTGATAAATTCTTCGTTTCCTTTCTCGATTGGAATGCATTTCTTGCATTTTCTGACTTATTTTAAATTTTCAATATGTCTGTACTTTCTGTGTGTTTTATGGATATGAAATGTAATTGGGTTTGATTAGAACAAAAACGGAGGCTATGGGCACTTTTTTTTTTTTTTGAAAATGAAAATACAAATATTTTCTAATATTTGTTACAGTTTGTTTATAGGATTGATGTTGAGAAAGAACTCATTTTTGTCCTTCTAGTGACAATGAACCTGGATTATGCACATGTCCCTTTCTAAAGAATTGGTTCACTGATATGTTTTCCCTTATCGTATCAACTTGAGTACCACAACTGGTGCATTCTTTAATATAGAAAGACATGAAAATGAAAAAGAATGGAAAAAATAGGAAAAGGATTCTAGAGCTTAAGCTAGAAGGAAAATATACTGTTTTCTTACCTTTTTAGAGGCTTTGCATTTGCATATCCTTGATCTATCTGCGTTATATATATCCCTGAACCTGGACAGAAGGATCCCGAACCCCTTTGATTTTTGTGTATAGTGGTCTTTCTATTGATGCAATGAGAGAAGAAATCATTTATTTATTGAATATGCATAATTTTTAATCTAGTTAAAAGATTGATCTTTTATGATGTAAAGGAACAATGGATGTTAGCAGTCTATCTTGAGGTACACTTTTACATTATCAATGCATCTAGACTCTTATACCATCTCATTGTGCTTGAGAAATGTTACTGGTAGAAAGTTGACTTCTCCATTTGCTTTATTGTTGGAATTCTATATCATTTCAATTTAAAGAAAATATCATTTTGTGATGGATGAACGTGTCAACATATGAAAGCATTATTGATTTGACTTAAAATGTGTGTGGACCTGTTTTAATTTTATATCTGCTCATAATAATATTTGGTTTGTAGATATCATGCTATTCATAAAGAGGTATATAAATGGTTCAATATAAGCTTCGATGAGTTTGGGCGTACATCAAGTCCGCAGCAAACTGAAGTTTGCCAAGCAATTTTCAAGAAGCTGTTGGAGAATAACTGGCTTTCTGAAAACACAATGCAGCAGGTGCAAGATTATCACACGTGCCACCTATATAGTTCTTTGAGTTCAGGGTGTTATACTATCCCGTATTTTTAGTGCCTGTGCTTGTTTTTCTGCTTTAGTACAGACAAGTGAATTCAGGCATCATTCATCAACTAAGTTCTATTCTCTCTGCAGCTCTACTGTGTTTCATGCAAAAGATTTTTGGCTGATCGGCTTGTGGAGGGTAATTGTCCAACTCCTGGCTGTAATTATGATTCTGCACGTGGAGATCAATGTGAAAAGTGTGGGAAGCTTTTAAATCCCACAGAATTACTAGAGCCAAGATGCAAGGTGTGCTCATTATATTTTTGTTTACAACTCATTTAGATCACATGGATTATCTGATGAACAGACAATCTCATTACATAATGTGTCCTCACTGGGTTGATGATAGTCTTGGGTTGATCAACTTCATTTTCCAAAATAACAATATTGTAAATAGAGAAGGTTTTAACAATTTACAAGCCTTCATCAAGAATAAGAGATACAAATTATTTTCTTTAATAATTTTTAGGGAGTTGAATCTGGACTCTGGCTTTGCTTTATGGACAGGTCTGTGGTAATACTCCACGTATCCAAGATACAAACCACTTGTTTCTTGAGCTTCCTCTACTGAAGGATAAATTAGAAGAATACATAAACAACATGTCAGTGGCTGGAGGCTGGAGTCAAAATGCCATCCAAGCAACGCATGCCTGGCTTAGAGAAGGGCTGAAACAGCGGTGTATCACAAGAGATTTGAAATGGGGTGTTCCTGTTCCGCATGAGAAGTTTAAGGACAAGGTGAAATGACTTTCTTTTGAAACATTTACTATCATGTAATCAGTGGTCTCAATTGCTTAGAATTAGCTATTTTGATGCTTATCTATCACATGCATAGTGACAATGTCGGTCTCATTTTGATGGTTAGGTATTCTATGTATGGTTTGATGCACCTATTGGATATGTCTCGATTACTTCATGCTACACGCCAGAATGGGAGAAATGGTGGAAGAATCCTGAAAATGTAGAGCTCTATCAATTTATGGGCAAGGATAATGTGCCTTTTCATACTGTAAGTTACTACATTCAAAATTTGAAATCTTAAATTTGAAATCTGGGTTGTCCAATTGTAGCACGAGTTTATACCCTTGTGATTTTGGTCAAAACTTTTACCTGATATTAGCTTTCCATGATATTTTCGTGCGACTTGGAATTTGCCTTTTCAGTTTATGGTTACCTTAGTGCATTGCTCAAATGCTTTTAGTTTGTAAGTTACAGCCGTAAATGCAGCCTTTTTTTTATCTAGTCATTGTAGTGGGCATTGCTGAAGTATAGTTTTATTACCCACTCAAATTGTATTTCTTATACAAAAAGTGTATATACTATTAGATTGCAAGCAAAGCTTTGTCGCTCCTTTTATTCTGCTACTTCAGACGATCAGCTGTAAAAACATATTGTTTACATTGTTACAAACATAAGCGTAATTTTCTTCCAAGATAGTATATTCTTTCCAGATTAAGGCGTTGAACTGTAGAATTTGGCACTTTGATCCGTTTAAAGGGAATCAGTGAAATTGGGGTGAATTTCTTAAATGGGGAAGTACCTCATCAAAGGGATAGAACCGGGTTTGTGTTTTCTTCTGGGGATTGAGACAAAATTTGTTGGTAGCTGCAAGGAGTTGTTATACATAAAAGGTAGACGCATGAATGAACGACATTGGATTTTCAACATATGTGATTGACTGAATTAACTATTAACTAGACTCTTGTTGTAGGTGATGGAGGTTGGCTTCTTCGTGCACGGATTTCAATAATTTTTGGCACTTCATATAATAAATAGGCTTAACTAGACTCTTCTGAAGGATTGTTAAGTAGTAAAAATGTAGGAAACTTTTATATCGTTTCTACTTCTAGTAGTATATTACAATTTTGTTAAGTTATTATGAATTTGAGAAATGAGAACTTATTATTTAATCTATTTTATGCTTTTTTTGTCAGTTATACTATTGATTTCTTTTTATTGTTTTCTTGGATTTTCAAGATGGATTATGGTTTATTATAAGCATGATTTTGTACTTCTTATTCTTTTGAATAATTTTATTGGTTTGTCTTTGAGGCTTGCACATCGCCTCACAGATAAAATCTCGACTGAGCATTTTAAAAATTGGTTTTTCATGCTTTGGTAACTCAAAAATGACGTAGTAGAGTGGATTTTAAGGATTCGAAGTGTGATTAAACTCGATTCTTGTGCCTAATTACCGTGGAAAATATTAGTTTTCACTTCTATTCAGTTATTGGAGAAGTAAAGTCTGTGGCTTCAAAGTGAAGAGGAAAAGATGAGTTTTGGGTATTGTTTTAGATGCTGTAAACTGTATATTTCCTGATTTCGCTGACTTGACATCCAAGCATATAAATTCATAATATAAGTAAATATAGATGCTAGGACTCTGGCTGTTAGAGGTTACAAATTCTAGTTTGTAAATTCATCAATTATGAAAGTTTTAATCCATACTGCAGAGAAAGTAAACCATGTACTGGTCTATAACTTTTTCAGGTGATGTTCCCATCTACACTTATTGGCACTGCTGAAAACTGGACTTTGATGAAGACCATCAGTGTTACAGAATACTTGAATTATGAAGCAGGTTAGTTAACTGCACATAATTTGTCGAGAAGTGCATATATGATGATATCCTTCTTACATAATATTTTTGAAATTGGGTTTACCCGTGTCAAATTGTTTTCATGGTTTTTGGGGTAGGGAAATTCTCGAAGAGTAAGGGTGTCGGCGTTTTTGGAAATGATGCAAAAGACACAAACATTCCTGTGGAAGTATGGAGATACTACTTGCTGACAAATAGGCCAGAGGTAAACCCTGGTACTGCAGCTTACCTGATAAAATTACATGACTCTTGACCATTATCTCACCTGTCCCCTATGAGGCAGATATACATGGATGTGTGCTTTCCCATTGATGATTAAAATAAATTCACTCTTTCTAGGTATCGGATACATTGTTCACTTGGACTGATTTGCAAGCAAAGTTGAACGGTGAATTGCTGAGTAATCTAGGAAATTTCATTAATCGAGTCTTAAGTTTCATTGCAAAAGACCCAGGTGCATTATCTTCTTTTGTTTACAAATCCTCTGATATAAAATTTGGTCTTTGATATGTTTCATTATTGTTTATCTACAAACGAAGGACTATATATGATGCTGGGAAGTACTTAGGTGCAGTGGCAGAGCCACAGGGGTGGAGGGTGGTGATTGCTCCCACAGCTTTTCCGATTTTAGGGTGTGTTTTGAGTTACATTATTCTGGAACAATGTATTCTGGAATAGTAGATTGATGGAGAATGTGTAGTTGAAAAAGAAGGAAAAGTTATTGATGCGATGGAAAATACTATTTTATTGAAGAATGTGTGGTTGGAAATGAGTAGAAGAATGAAAATGAAAATTTTAATGCGTACCAAACATGGGCTTAATTTAAATCTATTTGTAGAATTTTTTATTTTTTTTTAATATACAAATACATTTAAATTTTGCTCCTAAAACATTTTTTTGGCCCCCTCATTGTTGAACTTCTGGCTCTCCCACTGCTTAGGGGATACTGTAGGACTAGGTTTGGAATAATTTTATTGGTCGGGCTAAGAGTTACTCTTGCTATATTCCTCATTTTTCATGAGAATGGGGTTATGTGCTTTGCTAATTCTTGGGACTCCTACAAGAGCTCAAATTTCTGTTGGGTTTTAGGTGTTCCCCGTATTTGTCTTGAGAATGGGTACTGTTTTAATATAAAAGATCATTATGTGATTCGTCATGCGTGTCTTCATTATTTTAGGTTCAGGATATGGTTCCATCATTCCTGATGCTCAGGGTGCAGAATCTCATCCATTGATGAAAGTACTGGGAGAGAAAGTCAGTAGTTATGTTGAGCAGTATATTGAAGCAATGGAGAAGGTAACCAATGCCTAATGCCCCCACTATTTTGTACTTGCACACATATACGTCTGCATGGACCTATTTCATTGTGTTTACCATTCCAATTGGCATTCGATGTAGGTGAAACTAAAGCAAGGCTTGAAGATTGCTATGTCTATATCTGGAGAAGGAAATGCTTATTTACAAGTATGCCCCTTTTTTGGAATTTCATACGCTACTCTAATTATTGACTATCTAAGATATAGTAGCTTATTACCTGTTAAACCAAATGAGAAGCTCATTTAAATTCCCGCCATCATTAGACAGTCCTCTGTTCTGTCATCTAAGCAGAAGACATGCTGAACTCGTATTTGACCATGTAGGAAAGCCAATTTTGGAAGCTTTACAAGGAGGATCGACCTTCCTGTTCTGTGGTTATGAAAACATCAGTTGGAATAGTGTATCTTCTCACATGTCTCTTAGAGCCTTTTATGCCATCATTTTCCCTTGAGGTAATGAAACAAAAGTAGCTCAGTGCAGCAGTTTATGTATAAGTGCGAGATCAGAAACTAGCTCATCGATTCTGAATGACATGTAGGTACTTAAACAGCTAAACTTGCCCCTTGAATCGCAAATTTCACTTTCTGATGAAAAAGGTGATGTTGAAAGGGCGAAAAGACCTTGGGAGATCATACCTGCAGGTCATAAAATTGGAACTCCAGCACCACTCTTCAGAGAACTGGTACGTGATTTGACGTATTCCTTGTCTCTTTATTGGCATCTTGTTTTGAGGCGATTCCTTTTTGTTGCTTGCTCAATCAAATAAATAATTTGCAGGGAAATGTAGAAGTTGAGTTCTTCAGAGAGAAATTTGCAGGAAGTCAAGCTGATAGGATTGTAAAGGCAGAAGCTGAAGCAAAGAAACTTGCTGACAAATTGAAGGGAACTAACGTCTCAGGTCATGCTCTTTTCTTTACAGTTGATTTTCGAAATAATTATTGGATGTGTGGTCTACTTGCCTTTCCATCGTGTGCAGAAATCTGTAATTCTATTTTTTCTTCTCCTGCAAATTATGTGTTTACTAAACATGAGGTTCTGCTTTTCTCCCTTCTTTAGGTTATGAATATTAAGCCTGCCCTTTGTGGTTGTATCAATTTTAAGTAGGAAAAATTTTGTGTGTTTTAGACGGTTACTCTATTTTTTATAAATTGAGAACTTACTATCTTGCCCAGTTTGTTTCGGGTCAATGTAAAATGTTGGTTTCTTATGCTAGGGACATCTTAATTACGTGAAATAGTGCAGCCAAGAGAAGGAAATCTCAATGAAGACAAGAAATCTTTACATATTATGGATTCCATTGCCTGAGGTTGAAGTCACTTATAGGAATCCTTATGGTTGTGTCATTCGTTTCTTTGGTGGTCTTGAAGGGAGAACCTTTCAACTATGGACTGTCATTGCATGGAACTCCATCTTTGCTCCAATTCCTCGTGTTTCATCGAACTTGATATAATCCCTCATTAAAATGTAGTTTGGATAACCTTTAGGACAATATTACATACATATATAATATGCAACTTGTAAGATGATCATATAGTGGACAGTAAATTCACTCGGAAATGCAAGTGTGGTTAGAAAACATTGAACTGAGTGATCTTTGAATGACGGGTAAAGAAAGGGAAGTGTGGGGAGTTGGTTATTTTTAATATGTTATTCCTATAAACTGTACAGAAGACTTCCGATTTAGGTTCAAGGATCTAATGCAACGCATTGGTTGTTTGAACTAAACTGGATAATTTATACCCTTCGAACAAATACTTCGCTGAAAGGAGAGGAGAAGAAAGGTGGAAGAGGGAGGCTATTTGTTTAGATGAAGAAGGAAAAGAAGTAACGTCACAAAATTTTTACTTGGAGCTTACAGATAGACAAACAGAAAGGAGGGAACACTGTCAAAAAACATGATGTAGGCAATGGTTTCTTCTAAGAATATTTTTTTTTTTTTTTAATTTTTTGGTATAATTAAGCACTATAGCTCATTGTCCCCCTTATTTGAGTATTACGTGAAAGTAGGACAATTTAGCATCTATTGCAGACTTTCTAAAATGGTATTGGACTTTTAGAAACAATGCCATGATTCTTTTCTCTTTGCAAGTGTACAGTGCTGTGGGAAATTTAACATCAAAATAAATTGTGAATAGAAAAGAGATCCAACTTACGTTTTTGTTATTTTCAGATGGTAATACTTCAAAGAAGGATCGACCAAAAAAATCTGCTGAAGCCAAACCCAAGGTTTCTGCCCCTGCCGAAGCTGAAATTTCCGTTAGTAGATTAGATATTCGTGTTGGTCTCATTACAAAGGCCCAGAAACATCCCGATGCTGATTCTTTGTATGTGGAAGAGATCGACGTTGGTGAAGCACAGCCTCGCACTGTTGTTAGTGGCCTGGTTAAATATATTCCTCTGGAGGAAATGCAGGTTTCTTCCTTCACTTTTGCAAATTCATGCTCATGCTTATACGTTATGTAGACTATATAAACAATTTCAAAAAAAAAAAAAAAAAAAAAAGAAAAAGAAAAAAAAAATTAGTTGAACTAACATTGTCACATCAACCGCCTTTGTCAGAATCGGAAAGTATGCGTTCTTTGTAACCTGAAGCCAGCAGCCATGAGGGGTATAAAGTCCCAAGCAATGGTCCTTGCTGCTTCTAGTAGTGATCACACGAAGGTAAGGGACTATGTAATATCTTTTTAAGATTATATTATCTTGTGCACCTTTCATCTTTCATTCTGTGAAATCTTTGCGCTTGCTGCTTTCTTATCTTTCATCATGTGAAATCTTTGTTGTTATAAATTTCTCGTGGTTAGCAATTTATTTATTTTGTGTATGTCTTTGTTATTTGATGTTTACCGATCACTAAAACAGGAAGTCAAATGGCAGTTTTCACGAGTCTTATTTATGGTAGTCTGGTATCTTCTTGAATTGGTTTTGTCACCACTGGCTTTACTTTTATCTTGTTCTCCCTTCCACTGTTAATGCTGCTGCTGCACTTTTGGCCACCACTCGTCCGCTTCTCTTACCTCACAATTATATTTTCCATGGACCATTTACACTTCAGTCACCCCCATTACCAGTCACCGGTCACTCATTTAAACTCTTCCAAGAACTGCAATTTTTATTGCTACCTTTGT
Organism: Fraxinus baroniana; assembly: GCA_903798355.1. Classification (NCBI taxonomy): domain Eukaryota; kingdom Viridiplantae; phylum Streptophyta; class Magnoliopsida; order Lamiales; family Oleaceae; genus Fraxinus; species Fraxinus baroniana. The sequence goes on from CAIGRO010185613.1 coordinate 8,940, forward strand.
GCATAAGTCACAATCAAAAGACGACCTCAACTTGCGACTACCACCATCGAATTTGATGAATGCATCACGTGACAAAATTGTGTGAAATGAATGTGTTGGGACGAGTAATTAACTAAAATCTTTTCATGGATGTTGCTCTTTTGCCAGGTTGAATTGGTTGAACCTCCCCAAGGTGCCGTTGTTGGAGAAAGAGTGACATTCCCAGGGTTTGAAGGCACACCCGACGAGGTATTGAACCCTAAGAAGAAGGTATGGGAAACATTGCAAGTCGATATGCGTAGTGACAAGGAGTTGGTGGCCTGCTACAAAGATTTGCCCTTTACCACATCTGTAGGTGTCTGCAAAGTTTCATCAATTAGTGAAGGATCAATAAGGTAAGATTGGTCTTAGAAACTTCTGGGTTGAATTCTCGTTGATTTATCCACTCAAGGCAATCAATTTTGCTTAATGGATACTTATTAAAGGACACAATTGTTTATTGTGTTGTCTGATCAATGCAAAAAGGATTGAGAATTCTATCAAAGAGTCTTGAAGTTATCTAGTGTATGTTGAGTACTATTATGATTCTTACCTGTTTTCGAGTATCTGCTGGGGGATATTTGGTGAGTACTATTATGATCTTTAGTCATTCTATCTGATGTCTGCTTTTGATTTTAATTCCCTAGAGCAAATTAGATTAGTTTGATAAATGTGATGCATATATCCAATATCAGTACCAATCCATTCTTCTTTGATCATTTCATTAGAACATAATAAATATGTTAATTTGGTTTATTTTAATACGATTTAAGTTAGTCGGGATCCGGGCACGGAAACCAAGTGACGTTCTTGTTGAAATTTTTTTTCCATTTTGAAACAAGAACTCTCTTTAAACATGTGAAATAGTTAATTGCTTTAATTGAACTTGAGACCAAGTGACGTTCTTATTGAAAATGTTCGTTACATTTTGAAACAAGAACTCTCTTTAAACGTGTGAAATAGTTCATTTCTTTAGTTGAACTTGAGATTTCACAATTGTATTTTAATTTATTTATAAAACAGAACATAAAAAACACTATTCTTTATTCCGTTGTGGACTTTACCATACTATAGGCAATGATAGGCCATGTTGATTTTCAATATTTTGTGCATAGAAATGTTAGCTTTGAATGTAAAGACTTCAATTAAGTGTTAGATGGTTACGTTATAGATTGTCAGAGTAAACACGATTCTATGAAAAATACACATCTAATAGTAAAAAATAAATATATTTTAGAAATTAGATGGAACATATCATCTTTTAAATTGACTATAGTTTCTCGTTGAAAATGATATTAAACTTTCCCCCACTGTTGCCAATAATTGTTTGACCTAAGAAAAATAATTGATTTAGATGTACATTTTTAGATGACATTATGTGAGTCGTCAAAATTTGTACAATTGATTATTTAAAGTGATGTTAAAATAAACAATAATGCTACTCAAATAGGGATTGTGAACAAGTGATTGACAGCTGTGTGGGTAATTATTATTTTTTTTTATTTTTTATTTTTTTTCAAACTGTCCAATGTTGTTCCACATGTTCCCCTGCTTGTTAACCCTATCATTGAGTTACTTTGTATAACATGATTGTAAAAAAAATTGTAACTCACAAAATTGTCATTCATAATGTCAAAAGTTAGTGGCCCCCTCCATTTCCCTACCTCGATCCTTTACTGAGAGTGGGAAGATGTTTTCAGCCCTTGTTTGAGTCAAATTAAAATTCTCATTCTTCTAATCATTTTCAATCACATTTTTTAATAAAATAATATTTTTCATCATGTTAATGACTTATCCTTCTTTTTCAATTAAACATTTTCCATCAATCTACATTCTTCCAAAATAATGTGGCTTAAACACACTCTCAAACTAGAAGATCTTAACCTTTAATTAATCAGCCCACGACCGGCCCTTTATCTCAACAAACCCAGCCCAATTTGAGTGCCAGGCTTTTTCACTCTAAAGCCCTTTTACCAAATCCAAGACCAATTATCGCTACACTGACTTCTGAGTCTTCTCATTCTAGGCCACCTTTTTGTAAGCCCATTTTTAATTAGAGAAGCCCCAAGATTTACTCCAACCGCACTGGATAATTCTCAAAACATTGAACAGTTAGGCCCAACTGAAATTTAAAATAGCCCACTTAAGAATCAAACTTCATTTGTAGGCCCAATAGACTATGGGCTCGCGACCACAGAATTGAAGATTAAAAGATTGGCATAAAAAATTTTATGAAGAGAAAAATATTTTGCTTGATGCCGCTAGCTTCTCATTTCCTCTCGACCACGAAGAGGAAGATTTCATTATTTGGAGGAAGATGTTGTTGGGGACTCGTATTTGTATAGAACTTTAAACTAGGATGAGAGAGTCGACACCACTCCATGAATGCTAGGCTCAAACATGGTTGTTTTATCATGCGATAGCATAACACTTCACCTTCCATATAAGTTATCAAAATCCCATGAAATATTCAGGATTGTGGAACAAAGGATTAGTCGCAGGGCCGGACACGGAAATTAAGGGTGTGTTTGAGCCACATTATTTTGAAATAATGTATTTTAGAATAATAAATTGATGGAGAATATGTGGTTGAAAAAGAAAAAAAATATTATTGTGATGAGAAATATTATTTTATTGAAAAATGTTTGATTGAAAATAAGTAGAATAATGAGAATGAAAATTTTAATGTAGTTCAAACAGGGGCTACATCATAAAAGAATGTGGTTAAAAATGAATTTTGAAAAAAATGTATTTCGAAAAAAATGGAGCCAATAGGGGCTAAATAATTATTGATATAAACATCTCGCATTATAGACATTAGTTCATTTTTTGGCATTTAAAATAGGAATGAAAGTAGAAAAATAAAATAAAATTAAAAAAATATATATCATCTATTAACTTGAAATTACCTTTTAAAAGTTGAAATTATTAAGGTCTAATGACTAACACGTATACCTAAGAAACAACAAATGAACAATCATTAGATAAAAGAATCTTTTGATTTTTTCAATAATGTCTATGCAAGTTGTTAATTATTCGACTCTTCATTATTGTTAGTAAGTATTCATATCGAACATGTCGAAGTATAAAAGGACTTCTAGTTTCTAACAGTGTTTGATTCAATTATTTTTATAAATATATAATACATGCTAGTGGAGAGTGTAGAGAGTTTTTTTTTTTTTTTCTTTAAATGCTTCTAACTTTATATAAAAAAACTTTATATAAAAAAAGTTATACAAAAATAATCAATATTATTTTCTTATATCATCTTGATGTGATAATTATTACAGCGGTTAAAACTAATCAATTTTCTTCTAAATTTGCTAGAATAAAGTGCATTATTATATACCATTTTGTATTATTATATTAGCTCTCTGGAGTGTTAAATGATATTTGATGCACTTGATGTAGTAATTAACATTATTTTTTGTTACCATTAAATTAAAAAAGACCTTTATCTTGAAGAATTGTATGAATAGTATTGTATTATCACTATCAGCTCAGTAGATGTCGACAATTTATCTTGAATCTATAAACATAACTAAGCCTCTGTTTAGCCCTAATTTGTTAAAACTCATTTTTAACCACATATTATATGGGATTCACAATTCTTATCAACTTTTCAATCACACCTTTTACCATTTTTATCAAAATCTACTAGAATTTTTTTTTTTTTTTTTTCAAAATCAAACAAGGGTTAAGTGTCTCTTTGATGTAGATTTTATAAAAGGCAATTTTCTTTAGAGAATGTATGGTTAAAAAATAGTGAAAAGTTAAAAGTCCACACGCAAAATTATTTTATTGAAAAATGTGTAGATGAAAATGCATTTTAAATAATCCCTCGCTAAATAACTAAATTTAAGATTGAAATTTATAGCCAAAAAAAACTAAACATTTAATAGTACTTTAATCACTATGAAGTAGTTCAAAATGCAAACTGAAGTCTTGTACTTTAAATGGAAAAAAGCTTATTTCAAACCAAATTAATGAATATAAATGAAATATTAAGTATTTGAAAATAAATTAATCTAATTTATTTTAATCACGTCGATAAAATAGTCAATATTGCCAGTTGAATCAACAAAATATTCCGAAACACGTACGTGGGTTACATCATCTAGACCGTCAAATAAGAAAAGTTGGTGTCAACTTTCTTTTTCCATGATTGATTATTGATAGAGAACCATAAGATATTTATAGTACGACAGGTATTCGACCATGCCCTTTCATCTACATCCATAGCAATTGTCTTCGTCCTTTTTGAATGAGTTGTTTTATTTTGCTTCGTGCTTTTAAAATGGCTACCTTATTGTTCGTAGTATCAATTATTTCTTCTAGATCTACACCCACATCCACATCTACATGCATGGCTTAATGTTGAATTTGCTTCGGCATTGTAGTACCATTTGCTCTTGGCAATGCTATGAATCCAGTGGGATGCAACCCATTATTTTTCATTTATAATTCATTGTTTTGTTCAACTAAGAGTAAGCATGATATAAGTTCTGAGTACTT
>CAIGRO010185618.1:0-11217 GCA_903798355.1 Fraxinus baroniana
GCAGAGGAACGCCACTGTGTTTCATACTTCAATGATTAGTATGTTTTAAATTTTAGTGCTGTTTGTTTGTCCGCAGCGTATACAGTTTGACCGACTCTTCAAATTGAGTGTCCCTTTAGAATCAAGAAGGAGTGAAGAGTATCCAGTGATGAGACTTTTCCCTCACTGCAACAGCCAAATAAACAATTATTTATAAAAAGCTATAGAAAATATGGGGTGGAGTAGTAGAAAGGGGTTGATGGCGGTGGGTCATTTATGTTGGGGGAGAGGGGACATTATGATATTAGATTGGAAAAAAGCACTTGTACAGTCATTAGACTGTAAAAATTACAGGCCCTTACATGTAAGTGTAACAGAGTTCTATTAGATTTTGAAATCTATTAAAAATTTGATTCGAGGGCAAATTCAAAAAAGTAAGGGATCATTTGATTGCAAAGATGGAAAATTTGTGAAAATAAAATGTTTTATTGTGAATTGAATTATTTAGAATTTGTTTTATTGAGAATTGTAATTAATTGTGTTTGATTGATATGATTTTTTACCTGAAAAATGTTGAAAGTTTGGTGTCCATTTAACTTTTATTTATTTATTTATTTATGGAAATTGTTCATTAAAGTGATAATTTTTTTTACTATTGGATCTAGAATTTGTTCTAATTGCCAAAAAATTAAAAAAAAATTATCATACCGAATAGGTGAATACCATTCGTTTGACTTTATTTTACATGAAAATTGTCAATGAAAGTGATAAAAAATTTTATCATTGTGTTTAAAAAGTTTTTCAACTGCAATAAAAAAAAAAAAGAAGGGAAAGCTGGAAAATATATTTCTACTCAAATCAAAGGAAAATCGATTCCTTGAAAACATGGAATTCAGGCGCGTGAGGAGGCCCTGCGGAATTTTTTTTCCAAGCAAAACTTTTGGTATCAAACAAGGAAATGGAAGAAGGAAAAACTTTTCCCATTTCCATGGAAATTCCTATGTATCAAACAGGCCCTAAATGGTTAAAAAGTAGAACTTTTTTGAATTTACGTGTAAAATTATTTTATTGAGAGAATGTGTGGTTGAAAAATAAGTTTGAGAAAAAATAAGAGTGCATTTGGTTTGCTATTTTCAAGTTATTTTCAATTTTGCAAAACATTGAAAGCGTGTTTAGTCCGAAATTTTTGAAAATTAATTTTCAAATACAATTATAAATTTATAACACCCACTCAATATGCATTTTTGACATTTTGAGTGAAATAAAAATAAAAATAGTTCAAACTCTAAATAGTTATTTACATAAAAATTCTCGAATTTAATTGAATGCAGATAAAAATATACTTAGTCCATGTCTTTAATTTAATTTAATTTTTATATTTTAACTCAACTTAATATTTGTTTTATTTTATTTCTGTGGCGAGAAAAAAATGATTCATCAACTTTAAAATGTATATATTGCTTAATAATATTTTATCATAACGTTATTTTTTTTTTTACCGATGTTCAAATTTCATGTAACAAAATGTCATAAAATGATTTTTTTTTTCACAATTTTAAACCAAACGTATTTTCTAATTTTCTGTTTTAAGAAATAATTTTTCTAAATACAAATCAGATGCATTTTTAGTAATTTTTAAACAAACCTTCAAAACAGAACATTGAAAATAAAATGAAAATTGAAAATTGAAACACAAATCAAACTGGCTCGTATTTTTTTATTTATTTTTTTTAGAATGAGGGTCAAATGGGTCAGGGGCTAAAAATAGATTCCACCATCTTGAGTTAGACAACATTAATTGGATCCTCTTAACATTGGGATATTGACTTTTTATAAAGATGAAGGTTTCGCCTTGCGTTCCATTGAAAAAATATATTTTAAATAGTGTTTTTTTTTTAAATGTGAAATTAAAAAAAGAAGGAAAAGCTTCGAATTTATATATAATATAATTTATTGCAAATGTGTTGTTAAAAAGGAGAGAAAAATGAATTTTGAATAAATGGAGCCCACACAGGGGCGACGCATAGGCATGCAAATTTTAACAGGAATCAAATCTTTCGAATAGGAACCCGAGGTTTCAATTTGGTTCTCAAAAAAATAAATTAGGAACCGAAACCGAGAATTGCTAACTAACTAGGTTCGATTTGGTTCTTGATTCCCGAATCAGAATTTTACTGTTGGAACATAACCAATTAATGCATCACATCAGGCGCCTAGTCTATTCTGTCGAGAATCAATCAACCATGAACAAGCTAATGTACATGTAACACGATTGTTTGGAATTATGGATCTTGCTACCTTGTACAAGTGTTAGATGTAGTGTTAGCACTGTACATACAGCTCAACTGTTGAATAATTGGTGGTGGTAGGTTGATTATTTGATGCTGACAAGACATCATTTGCATTGTTGGTTGGTGAAAATTTAAGGGTCAACTTTCAAACATATTTAGTAAAAATTGCCATTTATTTTGAAGCTAAGAAAGGTGCCCTTGGGATGAATCTTATCAACATCCATGGATGAACCTTCCAATAAGAAAGAATCGTTCGACAATTTATGAAAGAGAAGCTCAAAATAATGGGAATTTGAAGGGAAGAAATGTAAGGCCATGGAAAAAACAAGATCCCAAAGGAACAATATTCAAAAGATGGTGGAGGAATTGCCATTGCAAAGTATCTTACTTTCCAGAGAATTGGGAAAATCTTGATCCTTTAGCACGTGGGAAATAGCCGATACGATAACTACAAAGACTTGCCAACTTTGGTTGTTGAGATCTTGATTATTGATACCAAGACTTGGGTACCTACCACCCACCACCCACCACTAAGTTAGTTGCCCATCAACAGGTGTCACACATCAACGATTAAAAATATTTTATTTATTTAGAGTGTGCTTTGAACTATATTATTTTGGAAGAATATATTCTGGAATAGTAGATTGATGAAGAATGTGTGGTTGAAAAATAAGGAAAATTTATTGATGTGATGGAAAATATTATTTTATTGAAGAATGTGTGGTTGAAAATGAGTAGAAGAATGAGAATGAAAATTTTAATGTATACCAGCTATATCTTAAAAATTTTAAACATGGAAGAATGAATTTTGGAATAGTAGATTGATGAAGAATGTATCGTTGAAAAAGAAGGAAAAGTTATCGATGTGATGGAAAATATTATTTTATTGAAAAATGTGTGGTTGAAAATGAGTAGAATAATGAGAATCAAAATTTTAATGTGTACCAAACATGACTTTATTATTATTATTTTTTTAATGAATTGAATGGACAGAGATAATGAATTATCAAAATCACAAAATGATTTGTAAAGGACCACCCCAATCGCAATGGGCCTTGATGGGCTTTTGTTTTACAGAAATACTCCGGCTTCTGTTCTTTATAGAAGCCTGGACAGGCCTAGGGCCCTTAGAGCTTACCTCATTGAGCCGGCTCAAGGGCCTGGCCAGCCCACAACACAGTCTGGCCGTGCTGTCGGCTGGACTTTAAGGGTCGACCCTAGTGGGTCTAGATCACCCAATCTATATTTACACTTGTATACGTACTGCACCGGCTACACCTTACATGTGAAATGGGTGCACAATGATATACAACACCATGAAGTTGAAAGTCCCACAAATTGCTGATAGGAATACCATCGCAATACTTTCTTGACGTCCTCTCTGTGAACAAACAATTGCCGAGCATGGATTTGGTTCAAGCTCCATGTTTTGAGAAATATTTACCATTCCTAAATAGGAAAGAATGAAATGGATCGAAAAATAAATGTGGATTGATTTATATCTAAATTAAGCCATAGTTCTCGCCAACCAACCTAATGACAAAGCAAAATAACCTCATTCATTCTATCAGATTGAAAAAAAAAGTTTGATTTTGATGGAGTCGTTTTTCATACGAGGGTTTTATTACAGGCGATTTCCCGTGCACAAGTTTATATAAAATGATGTATCATGAAGAACATCAAATATGAGGCAAAAACCGAACAGCAAGACTGCATTGAATTTACTAAATAGTACAATACAATTTTGGCCAATTTCTGAGTTCATTCAACCTATAACTTCACATGCCGATGAAAGAACGAATTGAAGTTCGATCTCCATAAGAGCTTTGATTAAAAACAACCAAATCCAAAAGTTTAGAAAGGCTGTTCAACAAATGACTAGAATAGTACAGGCACATTGAAACATCTAGATTTCAGTGTCAAAAAGACGGATAGTCACTATAGAAACCACCCTGCGCGCGAAAGGTATGTAACTTAAACTATACCTGAAATGGTTGAAGAATGAAAGTATTAATGGTACATAACTTAAAAGTTAGTTTAAACTAAATAATAGACTGTTTATGTAGTTAGTGGTTTAAATTGCTCAACTCCAATGTATATATCGTCAAGGAACGGCATGAAACTAATTCAAGGCAATAAACATATACTAGATCCTACCATATCATAAAAAAATTTACATAGTTAACAAGATCACCAACTTCAGCAAATAAAAAACTTTTAAGGTACTTGAATACACACCACTATCATTATTGGCTAAGCTTGAAAATAAGTAACTTTTATCTAATAAAAAACTTTTAAGTACTTATATACATGCCACTATCATTTTCGGCTAAGCTTGAAACAAGTGAAAAGTTACTCACTTTCCAATTAATTTACTGTCAAAATGAGCAACTTCTTTCCAATAAAGATTATTTATTTTAAAACTTAAAAAAAAACCTTTTAAGCTTAGCCTAACATATAAATTATTGTGCAAGTGCTTTAGTTTCTCGGGAGATTCAAAAATTAAATCCTTATCTCCACAAAGGATGTGCAATAGAACATTATTTGAGTGAGATGCAAGTCATGCAACTGGTGATATCCCGATCCCCGGACATCCCTCTCTTGCACAGAAAAATATAATGACTTCTTAAGGTTAAGAAATAATGCCATCAAAGTTTTCAATATATAACCCCATTATTCAGACCAATGTTTTTATGAATTAAGAAGTTGGCTCCTTCGAAAGAAAATAATAGATTTTCCAAAACATTGTCGACTTTCTAAGTCAGACTTTTTGCACAACCAAAAACTAAGTAGGGGAATAAATTCAGTGGCTCAAGTTGAGTTTTTAGTTTGCTCATGATATGTTTTATAGGATGAAAAAGCTCAAGCTTGGGTTAGCCCATGTTTATAAACCGTTTATCACACTCAAGCTACTTTTTATCACCGCATTTTTAGGGACCAAGAAGTACTACCCACTTATGCACCATTCATTTTTATCTATTTAAATAATTTAAACCATTTATAAACATTCACCAAACAGGCTCGTAGTTTAATTTTCTAGCTTGAATGAAATTTTGATGTCGAAATGGAGTTGAGCTCGATCAACTTGGTTATATTTGGCTAAGCTTAAACTAATCAACTATTAATTTTAATGCATAGATGACTTACTTTTTTCTTAATTTAAAACGTTAGGACACCCTCTTTTCATGTCGAAGACACGTGTTCGATTCCCCTAAAAAAGGTTAAAAAGTAACTCTTTCCTTTATATCGGAATAATCAACTTAATCATTTTTCAACGTTGTTAGATTAAAAAAGTTATTTATTTTAAAACTTAGTTACTTATAAATGAACCTTTTTAATCTTAGCCACAAAAAAAACCTCAAGTCCTATATTTGGCTTCACTGCAAGAGCAGTTTAGTAAAAATAGATTCCAAATTTTCCCTTTTATTATTGATGTCTCTCTCGCTCATCAACAAAACAACCAATTGTGATTCTACCAAACCTCATGTCATCATATCATTCGCCTTAGATTTCAAGGAAAGCTATCCGTTCAAGAAAAGCAATAATTTCATGAAAAACAGACCACATTTTAGTTTTTGAATGTCATTAGAATAAAATTGAAATAATGACATGGAAAACATGTAAAAAAAAAAAACACATAAAACCTGAAGTGTAAAAAATTGCAACTAGGGAGATGGAGGAATTTGATCAGTAAAATTATTCCTTCTGAGTGTATGTGTGAGAGAGAAAGAGAACCAAAGTGTAAATGCAGTCATTATTGGAGGAATAGCATGAAGACAAGGAAGCCAAAGGAGTAGTCTAAACTGCTAGATAAAAAATTACGCAAATACCCTTCTTGAAGAACGCGTGGCCCTTGGATGTTATACACTGTGGTCAATTGGGTAGCAATGCATGAAGGCTATGGTGTTAGCTCCCCCCTTCATTTGTACTTTTATTAAAAATAATTGATGTAAATTTTTGAGCGAGAAGTTGATATAGTTATTCTCATATTATTTGAATTTCTACCATCCAAAGGGAACAAAAATGGCATAAGTGTCTGTGTTCGACTTCTACTGTTCATTTAGTCAAAAGGATAACTAAAATTTCCATTTGAAACAACACTAGAGGCCTGTTTGGTAACAATTAAAATCCAATTAAAATTGAAAATATGGTTGTTATTGGATCACACCCATCTAATAAAAGTCAACAATAACGGCTAATTTTTCAATTTTAATCTCTACCAAACAACCTCTAGATCTCAAATTCGGGAAGGAAACACACTTGAAGGAAAATGCAAGAAGTGATATAAAGACGAACTCACCAAATAAGAGCACATATCTCGCATATGATTGCAATTATTGTTAGAATCTTACTATGGACCTGAAACCAAATCAAATAAACTTTTAATTAAACAAATAATGATAATGATAATAATAACAATAACAACAACAAAGACAACAAAAAAATAATACAGGAACAGATCAAAAGATCCATGGTGTGCTCATGCACGATTCCGAGTGAGGGTGCATAACGCCCTAAGATAATTCCTATTAAGTGATAAAAAAGTGGGTATAGTAGGAAGGGAAGCTCTAAGAACAATAATGAAGCTCGAAAGGACAATAAGAAGAGAAAGGCATGAATTGACATTCATTACTGAACTGTTCAACAGTTCTTTACTTCTTTTCACAATTTTCTTTGAAATACATCTTAAAACATTATTGACTCGTTAATTAGAAACTAATCTGAAAAGTGACAAATGGACGGCCCATTCACCAGAAAACAAAAATAGTTAGTGTCCATGTAGCTTGGCTTAGTGAACTTCAAATATAATAAGATAATTTTGACTCCACAACCTTTGCCCTTTCATGCTTATTTCATTTTAAAAGTTCCCATTAGAAGACTTCAAAATTGCCAATTTGTGCACAGTCAAGCACTAACTTTTTCTCAAAATTCAATTAATGTGACTTACCAAAAGAGCACAAATGAGAGCTAACACAACACACCCCACATAAATTGCTGTAGCATAGACACGGACAGGATCAAGCATCATTCTTAGCTGTTGCTGTGGTCCAATGAGGAAGGCTGTGCTGCCAACAGATCCAAAAAACAGAACCTCAAAAATTGAATAGGAAGAACAAAACTCCAGCTCAATTGAATGCAAATTAGCTAATACATAGTAGTCAACCAAGAAGCAAGTTGGAAACAATTTACTTTTGATCTTACACATTTGAGCTGTACATAATTTGTGCATGTTTGGCGCGACGTATTAGACTGGATAAGAATTGAAATAATCCTATCTAATCCTTATCCGGTGTTTGGTGCGATTAGTACAAAATTAAATTAATCCAGATTGTTTATCCACCTTTATTCAACTGTATTAAATTAATACCCACCAAGCGTAGGTTTAGATCATTAATCAAATTGAATTACATAAATTTACTTACAAATAAATATGAGCTAAGAATTTCACTTATAACAAAAAATCACTTATAAGCAAAAAAATTCAATTATAAGTAAAAATTTCATTTATAAGTACAAAATTTGTATACGAGTAAAACTTAACATATAAGTTATATGATTGCTTATATAAGTAGAAAAAGTTACTCATATGACACTCTCTTATACATGTAGAAAAAATTGCATAATAAAGAAAACATACTACTTATAACTAAAAAAAACAATAAAAAGTAAAAAATAAATTAATAATTAAGAAATTTACTTATAAGACAAAAAATTTACTTATATATTAAAAATTAATTATTACTACAAAATTTACTTATAACTACAAAATTTTCATACAATTAAAAAAAAAAAAATCACTTATAAGCAAAAAAATTCAATTATAAGTAAAAATTTCATTTATAAGTACAAAATTTGTATACGAGTAAAACTTAACATATAAGTTATATGATTGCTTATATAAGTAGAAAAAGTTACTCATATGACAAACTCTCTTATACATGTAGAAAAAATTGCATAATAAAGAAAACATACTACTTATAACTAAAAAAATCAATTAAAAGTAAAAAATAAATTAATAATTAAGAAATTTACTTATAAGACAAAAAATTTACTTATATATTAAAAATTAATTATTACTACAAAATTTACTTATAACTACAAAATTTTCATACAATTAAAAAAAATAAAAATGTAAAAGCTCATATACGTAAACAATTTACTAATAAGCAAAAATTTCACTTATGATTAAAAAAATTTCATAGGAATTACAACTAAAAAAAATTCTAATAAAAAATATTGTCGCAAGTTTTTAATATTTTATACTTGTACGGTGTAGCACCAAATACCGTATTAGAACAATCCGCCCTGATAAATTTTAATACATAGTTTTATTATTTGTACATCGGGATTCACACCCCCTCACAATGGGGGGCCCACGCTCAATAAAAATTGTGAGCCCCTCTATTGTTAGGGGGATGTACACAACCTCGGTGTACATAGCAAAATGCTTAATACAATCCTCCCTAAACCAATATAGTGTACCAAATGTGCCCTCTATGTAGAGTTTTGCACATGTCGCCATGGATTCGAGTATATGGAAGCAATAAAAAAATTAACCCTTCAAGATTTAAGCTTTTGCGGCAAAGAAAACTTGACGCACATTTGGTATGTAGTACTTGGAGTCTAGATAGGACTTGGACAATATAGTAAATGAGGTTTGAGCTTATTTTTCCTTCTTTGATACTATCAAAAACTTTACTATTCACCTTATCAAAAAAACCATAACACAATATGATTTTCATCGATCAATCTCAATTCAAGATTGCAAGATAAACTGACACATCTTAGCCGGTTTGTACCATAGCATACCTTCCAATAGCCAACACATTGCCAAAGGTAAATAGGAGAGCAAATTTGATGGGCTTGACAAAAACAATCAATGACTGCAAAGAGCCAAGAAGGTAAAATGTTGGTTAATAACTACGCAGAATGCATCCCCGTTGCCTTTTAGATATAACCGAGTGCATCTTTTCATGTTTCCATTCCATAACAAAGCCTCATATTTTCCCGAGATTATATAGATTGAAGTTTGATAAAATAAGAAAGTAACAAGGGATTTCTGTTTCTGCATATGGAGGCTACAAAGTTGCAAGGCTAGGCACGTGAAGCATAAAGTTTGTTACTAAACATGTTTGGATAACTTCTTCTTTATTTTTTTTTAGTAGAACGAGTTCATTATTTTGAAAATGCACTTAACTTATTTATGAGTTTGATCAATAAGATCAATTTTTATTGTAGAACATATATTTACATATAAGTAAACTTTTAAGCTTAGCCAACGCTGCTCTAAACAGTAAATACTTTCGGCCGCCGAAAGAAATAGAACTTTCAATTGTGCTTGTATTCATCACTGTAGGAATCAGTTTCAAGCTTTCCACGGAATGCTCAGTAAATAATATAACATAATCAATTTTCAAGAAACTGAAAAAAAATTGAAATGTGGGATTTACGTACCAGGAACACACAAATAAGCCCAGCTGCTAAACAAGCAGCAAATCCATATAATCTCTGCTCATGCAAAAAACCCCCAAAAAGAAAAGGGTTTTCATCAACAACTGAATCTTCATACCAAATCTTTGATTAATTGAGGATGTAATTATTGTACCTGTAAAGGGGAAAGAGAGCAGAGGCCTTCAGTACCACCCAATAAATCGTCTTCCGACTGCTCTTCATATTCACTCGAAGCCGATCGATTAATTAATTTCCACATTTTTTGAGATTTAAATAAGCTTTTTCCTCTTCAGTGGTTTCAGAGTGATCGGATCAACTCTCCCATACCTTTTTTGGGAGCCGAAAGTCACAGCTTGAAAGTTTGTGAAAAATAAGTACTTAAATAAGTAAATTTTTTAAGCTGGTCGAAAGATGAAATTTATGGCTATTGCTTTTGGAGATACGTGANTGGTCGAAAGATGAAATTTATGGCTGTTGCTTTTGGAGATATGTGATTGAGTCACGTTATTTTAGAAGAATGTATTTTAAAATAATAGATTGATAAATAATATATTGTTGAAAAAGAAAGAAAAATTATTGATGTGATAAAAATATTATTTTATTGAAAAATGTGTCGTTGAAAATGAGTAGCAAAATAAAAAATAAAAATTTTAGAGGGTGTTTGATAGAAATTAAAATCGAATTAAAATTGAAAAATTAGCCGTTTGGTTGACTTTTATTAGACGGGTGGGACCCATAATAGTCATATTTTCAATTTTAATTAGATTTTAAGCTGTACCAAATAGACCCTTAATGTGTACCAAATCTTATTTGGGAAAAAAATTAAAAATAAGGCGTTTAAGTTTCTAAATTCAAAAATCACGTTTATAGTTTAAAAATTCAAAAATCAATTTTTTTTTTTTTTTATTAAGATAATAAAGTCATATTTTTGTGATTGATGGGCACATATATGTCCACAAAATGAACTTAGTGTGTGTTTGAGTCACATTATTTTGGAATAGTAAATTGATGAAGAATGTGTGGTTGTAAAGGAAGAAAAAGTTATTAATGTGATGAAAAATATTATTTTATTAAAAAATGTGTCGTTGAAAATGAGTAGCAAAATAAAAAATAAAAATTTCAGAGGGTGTTTGATAGAAATTAAAATCGAATTAAAATTGAAAAATTAACCGTTTGGTTGACTTTTATTAGACGGGTGGGACCCATAACGGTCATATTTTCAATTTTAATTGGATTTTAAGCCGTACCAAACAGACCCTTAATGTGTACCAAATCTTATTTGGGAAAAAAATTAAAAATAAGGTGTTTAAGTTTCTAAAATCTTATTTGGAATTAGTCGAGGTGCGCGCAAGCTGGTCCGGACATCCACGGTTATAAAAAAAAAAAAGTTTCTAAATTCAAAAATCACGTTTATAGTTTAAAAATTCAAAAATCAATTTTTTTTTTTTTTTATTAAGATAATAAAGTCATATTTTTGTGATTGATGGGCACATAT
>CAIGRO010185667.1:0-12518 GCA_903798355.1 Fraxinus baroniana
TTTATCTAATATATAAATGAATTGTTTATTTAAATTTTCTATATTCATTGTTAAATAAGTTAATTATTTACTTAAATTAAATATTAAATAAATAATTAAACTTTAATTAATATTAAATAATAAAATGAGAAATTAATTTGAAATTAAATATCAAATAAATAATTAAATAAAATATTTATTTAATATTATTGGGAAAAAAAACTTGAACTGGGTCGTCTGGCACGACCCAGTTAAGTTAACTGGGCCGTGCATTTGGGCCCAGACGGCCCAGATGCCCTAGACGATGTCTCTCTCTGTGTGCGGCCGTCGTTAATGGCGAAGATCGTCGGATCTGTGTGCGACCGCCGTTAATGGAGGAGATCGCCTTTCCAATGATCTCCACCACCCAAACCTCACCCAAACATGCCATTTCAAGCATTTCACCCATAATTTATTGATTTACAATTATTTTTTCAAAGATAATCAACAAAAATTTGAAAATATGCTTTATTTATTCGATGATTTCTACCATGCTTTGTAAAATAACATATAATAATGGTTTTCAAAACTCACATTGTTCAAGAGAAATGATGATTCCGGTCTGGGTCGTCGAGTTTTTGGCTGTCGGTGCGCTCCTGGTCGTTAGTTTTTCCTTTTTTTTTTAATACATGGTCAACGGCTATTTTGGAAAAGTGGCCGGACCAAGTGGGTATTTTTCACTATTTCCTCTTAATCCCAACCATGTATACATGTTGCTACTCAATAACTCAGAGTCAATCTTCCATTCTTAAAATGGTGAGACCATTTGTTGGGTACTTGAAACTGATAATAGAGTACATACATGTAGCTGCATTGGCAATGACTAAAAACCTCTTTTCTTTACTCAATCTCTGTCTTCAACTTTAGTTGTTGGCAGATTGGGGTTTGAATATTAATATGTGATTCACACGGGGAACTCCATGATTGCCCCTTGTGATATTCATGTATTGGGATTTTGATGGCTATGATTCAACCAATTATTGTGATTTGTGATGGATTTTCCCCCCAAAGTTAGACGTATGTTATTAATAATGAAAAAGTATAGAGATTTAGGACGAGCTCAACTTGATCTTCAATCGATTGTGCAATAAAAGCACACTTACCGCTTTTAAAGACGAAGAATGCAATGTAAAACATAAAAGCTAAAGAACGGCATTTTGAATTCTTGTCATGTCACGCCGCATGTTATGTCTTTTCGACTGAAAAAGGCGAAACATACATATATGTAACGGTGATTATGCTCTGTTGCCTCACACAAAGGGTTGGAGTTCGTCTAGTCATCATTGAATGCAACCCTCTTCGACTTGTACACAACTGGAATCTGATTTTACTTTTTACCTTATGTGAAACTATTTCGTTAAATATAATTGTTTTGTTACAACAAATTGGCCGTGGTTCATGTCGATGTATCTACATAGGTAGAACAAAATGGTCCATGCATTTACTTGCTCCCGTGCTTGTGTAGCTGATGTTTCTGGTTAGACTGATTGTATTCTCTTTTTTCTTGAAAAATTATTACTTTCATTTTTCATTTAAAACAGACATTTAATCTCGAACTATACCGTCATTGTAATGAACAACTTTTAATTGAATATTAATGTCCAACAAAACTGACATCTTCATTTAAGAGCTTCTAAAAGGGACATAAAGAAGCTAATATTTAATTAACATTAAGCTTTCAAAACATAAAGCTAAACTTTAAAAATGTCCACTTCCTTTCATATTTACCAAATGAAAATATGACTACTTCTAGTTCACTAGTTAATAAAAATTTGAAGTTAATATATATTCTACGTACGACGACTTTTTCATGATCAATATACAAGTCGATAGACTTTTTGAGTAACATAGATAAAATATTCATCAATGTTTTCTTAATAGTACGTCAAATAAATTTAATATGTTTTAACATCGCTGCTACCATATTTTAATAAGATCGACCGGCCGAATGATATTCACACTATGCTATGACGTGAACATATAGAAGGTCAAAGGGCTAGGTATTTCACCTTTTTTTTTTTCTTTAAATTAAATATACGCATCACTTTTTTATGAAATCGGCCTGCTTGGTACAACTTGCAATCATCCATGCCAATTAGCATCGAACTTTGACTTTATAGTTCTAGACCAAGTAATTTTTGTTCATATACGACTTTTTAAGGATTGTATACACTAGAAACGATAATTTATAGATAAATATTTCTTAGTTATATGTTAATCGGAAAAATTAACATCATTCACGCTCCATACTGAGAATTAGCAAATTTTAAAACACGATGTGTTTTCATTTCATTAGTACTAAGTACAACATTTTATACTATGGCAAACAGCAATTAGGGGTGACTTGTTATGGCCCTTATTGTTGATAAGATAATGGATTAGGGGTGACTTGTTATGGCCCTTATTGTTGATAAGATAATATATTTGAGTGATGATTTTAAACCAAAAATCAAATTTATCAACATTGAACAGAGTAACAACAAAGAAATGAGTGATAAATACTAAAGAAAAATAATCCCAAAATAACGCCAAGTGAAATGGATGCAAAGTCGAGGTGAGAGTTGAACTCTTTGTTTTTAAATCGTTTGTACCCCACAACAGTGCTTACTGATGATGACAATCAACTTCTAAGATACAACGACTATTTCCTTGTATTTGTAGCATTCCAAAACACAAGAACAACGAATCGAAGATTGATTTTTGTACTTCTTCTAGAATGAAATGGAAAACAGAGTTTTATGCAGAGTTTTGGTTAGCATAAGACGAATTTAATGTTATGCTATAATTGCATATCATCGGGATGATGAATGGACGTGCCAATGATTTTATTTATAGAGAAGGAAATGTTGTGAGTGAAGTGCCATACCCCAAACTCAGCAATCTTTGTCAATTTTTTGTTGTCGCTAGCCTTGCATCGCTCGAGCATCAGAAATTGAGACTATGTCGCTCGACTATCGCTCAAGCAGTAGGTGAGCGTAAAGATAGATAAATACCCATCTAGTTTCTTCTCTTTTTCCTTCAACTTTGGACCTCAATTTCTCATTTATCAGGAATTTTTTTGATATTCTAAATATACTGCGACGATCTACTTGACAAGTAGAATAAATTAGTCTATCTATTTTCATAATTTTACTATCGGATCAAGTTCGAATATTTGACCGAAGTGTTATGAAAGTCACTTTTCCATGGTTCAATACTTAATCAATTCCTACAATCCCAACGTGAATGGAAATTCCACAATACGAAACGCATTATGCAAATGATATGCATAATCTAATAAAGGGGTACATATGGCATGTTATAGTATCAAGATAGGTGATTTGTGACTTTGAGCCTTCTTTAGTTGAATATAATCGAATTTATTAAACTAATTGGTGAATACGACGTCCTGAACCATTCAGTGGTTCGTGTAAATTAAAACAGCAATACCAACACTATACCTCATCTAACCACTTCTGTTCTCATGGTTGTGTTTATTTTGGCCCTGAACAACTCTTGATTTCATAAGTGCTTTAAAATAATTTAAGCCTCAAATTCTCGTGAAGCGATCCACTTCACACTCACATAGGTGATTTCTTATAGTATTGTATCATGCATCTCTTATCTACTTCCAAAATATAGGAATCATTAAAAGTATACATTTATTCCTGAACACCTTTTATTCCAGCACTTTAGGTTTGTAGGAATGGGAGTAGGTGTTTTATATTGAAACTTTCATAACTTAGTTGTTCCATTGAACCAAGATCTCTCTAATCTATAAGGATGGGTTTTCGCTATGGTGATTCCATTTGATAGGTTTTAGGCCCATTCTCCTAGAAAGATAGTATACTTGATCTCTTATTAGTCATTTCGTTAAAGGATTTGATATGTTTTCCTTTGATTTAACACAATTAATCGAGATTATACCATTCGATATCGATTGTTTAATGGTATCATGTCTCTAACGAATATGTAGAGATTTGCCATTACACGAACTATTTTGTGCTATTGCAATTTTCGATTGATTATCACAATGTATATTATTGCACGTATCGATTTTTTCTAACATGTAATATCTTCGAGAACATTACAAAGTCATTCCGCTTCTTCTCCGATTTATCTAAGGCAATAAACTCATATTCCATAATGAATCGAGCTATATAAGTTTGCTTAGATGATTTTCAGGACACAGCTCCGCCTCCAATGGTAAACACATAACCACTTATATACTTTGAATACTTTGTGTCAGATATTCAATTTGCATCAATATATCCTTCAAACACTGTATCTTGAGTAGTGTAATTCATAACCAACCGTATGCTTTAAGTATTTAAGAACTTGGGTTAATGCATTCTAATGGTCATTACTTGGATTATTGGTAAATCTATTCAACTTGTTGATTGCATATACTATATCAGGATGCGTGCAGTCAGTAATATACATCAAACTGCTTATAGCACGTAAATATTCTAATTGATATACGAGATCACTAGAATTTTTGGCTAAGTGTAAACTGAAGTCCACTGGTGTTTTAACTGGTTTATCGTCATACATCTTAAACTTTTCAAGTACAACCTTGATACAATGTAATTGAGATAATAACAAACTATCAAGTGTATTGTTCGAATTGTTTCTCATGATTAGCATATCATCAACATATAGACATACGATCACGTATCCGTTAGGTGTGATTTTGATGTATATTCATTAATTTTGAAACCATTTGACAATATAATTTTGTCAAATTTTTCATGTTATTGCTTCGATACTTGTTTTAATTCATACAACAATTTTACAAACTTACACACCTTCTTCTCATTTTGCGGAGCAACAACACATTCAGTTTGTTCCATATATATATATCATCTTCTAACTCACCATTAAGAAATACAATCTTAACATCCATTTGATGTATTTCAAGATTATGCAATGCAGTAATTGCAATCAATATATGTATAAATGTGATCCTTTTAACAGGTGAATAGGTATCGAATAAATCTGGTCCTTTTTTTTTCTTATACCATTTGGTTACTAGTCCAGCCTTATATTTGTCTATTAATCCATTCGACTTCAATTTCTTTTTGAAGATCCACTTGTAGCCTAAATGTTTGTTCCCTGGAGGAAGTTCAGCCAATTCCTAAGTATGGTTATTTATGAAGGATTTAATTTCATTATTAAATGTTTCTTTCCAAAAAAAGGAGTTTCGGGAGAAGACATTGTTTCGTTAAAAGTCCTTGGATCATTTTTAGTATATATGTTAGAAAATATGGACCAAAGGTCTTATGAATCCTTTGCCTTTTGCTACGCCTTGATTTTTCATCTACTTGATGATTATTATCTTCTTAATAGTTTTCATTTGCAGTATCATAAGTTCGTTTGTGTGAGCTTACTTCTTTTTCTTTACTAGGAGATATATCTTCAATGAAAGTAAAATTCTTTAATTCAATAATAGTACGTAGATGTACATCAAGTATTTCAGATTTATAAACCAAAAATCTATATGCACTATTATTATTTGCATATCCGATAAAGACACAATCTATTATTTTAGGTCTAATCTTTAGTTGTTTAGGTTTAGGTATATGTAACTTTGATAAACACCCCCACACTTTAAGATATTTGTAGAAATATTTTCGATTTTCATAACTTATAAGGTGATTCAACCTTACTTTTGTGTGGTATTTTATTAAGGACGTGATTTTCCGAAAGTATAGCTTCCTCCCACAAGTTTCGAGGTAAGCCTGAATTAATCAACATTGCATTTATCATTTCCTTAAGTGTTCGATTTTTACGTTCAACACCACCATTAGATTGAGCCGAGTATGATGCTATAATTTGATGAATAATTCCAGATTTTGAACAAAATTCTTCAAACGATACAATATATTCTCCACCCCGATCACTACAAATCACCTTTTGTTCTTTTTCCAATTTGATTTCAACTTTAGTTTTATAGTGCTTAAACACTTCTAAAATTTCAACAAGTATACATAACAATATATTGTACAATTATCTATGAACGTGATGAAATATTTTTTACCACCTTTTGTTTGGACATACTTTAAATCACATATATCGATGTGAATAAGTTACAAGAGTGTTGTGGTTCGTTCAACCAAATGAAATGATGCCTTGGTTAACTTAGCTTCTATACAAATTTTGCATTCCATTAGGTATTAAAATGCATACTTGATAGTAAATTTATATTCATTAATTTCCGTATAGAATTAAAATTTACATGTCCTAATTTATGATGAAATAAATTAGACGACTCAAAAATATAAGAAGAAGAAGTTATTTTATTTCTTGAGTTATTCAATACAATGGCAATGACATTCATCTCAAATAGTCCATCTTTTATATAACATTTGCCTACATACAAATTGTTCTTGGTATGTATAAACTTATTAGACATAGGAAGAACGTTGTTAAGACTAAGTTCTTTGCCCGATATCATCTTCAAAATTACATTGCCTTGTCCTTCCACTTTTGAATTTGAAGAGTTTTCCATGAACAACTTCTCACCATCGGTTGGGGTGTAGGATGAGAACATGCCTTTGTCGGCATAAATATAACGGGTAGCACCCATATCCATCCATCATTTCATGGGATTTCTAACATTATTGCATTTTGAAATAACGGTCGACAAATTTATATTTGATATACCATCAGATATTGCATCAGATTTGGTGATATTTACTTGGGCTTGCTTCTTAAGTTTACGGCAATCTACTGAGCGATGTCCAGCCTTTCCACAATTATATCAATTTCTCTTGAACTTCTTTGTATTCTTCTTGGAGGGTTCGATGGAATGCTTTCTTTTCTTGCTCTTGTTATTTGATTCTGCCACATTAGCCTTAGCTTGTGGTGTATGACTCCCAACACACTTGTTTGAATTTCTGTTATCTTCTTCAATTCTCAATTGAACAATGAGTTCTTCAATATTCATCTGTTTGCGTTTATGCTTGAGATAGTTCTTGAAGTCCTTTCACGTAAGTGGAAGTTTCTCGATAATTGCAGCCACTTGAAATGATTTACTTAGAGACACATTCTCGACATAAATGTCATGGAGAATAACCTACGATTTTTGTACTTAACTGATGACCGTATTTGAATCTACCATTTCGTAGTCTAAGAATTTTTCCACAATGAATGTCTTAGTTTCGGCTTCTTCAGACTTGTATTTCTTTTCTAAGAATTCTCATAATTCCTTTGCAGATTTCATAGAACTATATACATTGTATAATGTGTTCTCCAAATCATTTAGTATGTGATTTTTGCATAAAAAGTCTAAATGTTTTCAAGCATCCAATGCTATTAATGATGCCATATTATTTTTCCCTTCTCGTACGGTGGGAGTATCTTCTTTCAAAATTTTTGCCATGTTTAGGGTTGTGAGATAGAACAATATTTTCTGTTGCCATCTCTTGAACTCAACCCCACAGAACTTCTATGATTTCTCTTCGTGTGGAACATAATTTGTACGAACGGTGGAAAGGGCAACCACAACCAGAGGAATCACAACGATTGAAACCAAGTTAGGTAAAACTCTTTTCGAAGTTCCCATATTCAAAGTATCATTCGAAGAGGTATCGGTATTGTTAACTATATTTATTTCTATTTACACAAAACAGAAGATAAACCAAAAATCAAAATTTGAGAAGGAGTAGAGGAAGTTAAACTGAAGCGAAATTAGTTTAACTGACTACAATTAAAGAATAAAGTTATTACTTAAACAAAAATTGACTTAAGATTGTTGATAAGATAATAGATTTGAGTGATGACTTTAAACCAAAAATCAAACTTACCAACCTTACCAAAAACTGAACGGAGTAACGGCAAGAAAATGAGTAATAAACACCAAAAAAAAAAAGAAGCCAAATAATGCCAAGTGAAATGGATTTAAAGTCGAGGCACAAGTTGAACTCTTTGTTCTTAAGTCGATTTTGCTTGCAATAGTGCTTACAGATGAACTCCTAAGATACAACGACTGTCTCCTTGTGTTTGTAGCGCTCCAAAACACAAGAACAACGAACCGAATATTGATTTTTGTATTCCTTATAGAATGAAATAGAAATCAGATTTTTATACAGAGTTTTGGCTATGAAAAGATAAATTTAATGTTATGCTATGATTACATATCTTTGGACGATGAAAAGGACGTCCCAATGGTTTTATTTATAAGGAGGAAATATTGTGAGTGAAGTGTCACGCCCCAAACTGAATAACATTTGTCAAGGGTCGCAACTTTTGTTGTCGCTAGCCTGTTATCTTTGCGCATCTCGAGTATCAGAAATAGAGACTCTGTTGCTCGACTATCACTAGCTTATCACTTGAGAGACAGCCTCACCACTCGAGCATTAGTGGAGCAACGAAGATAGATAAATACCCAGTCAGTTTCCTTTCTTTTTCCTTCAACTTTGGATCGCAATTTCTCAATCATCGGGAATTGATTTTGATATTTCAAATATACTACAATGATCTACTTGACGAGTATAACAAGTTAGTCTATTTATTTTCATAATTTGTTTATTAGATCAAGTTCGAATATTTGGTTGAGATTTACGCGAAAGTCACTTTCATCTATTTATTTTCATAATTTGATTATCGAATTAAATTAGAATATTTGATCGAAATTGACACGAACACTTTTCCATAGTTTAATACTTAACCAATTCCTACTCTTACAATAACAACCTTTTACTAAGAAGTAGTTGGTAATGTTTAGAATTATTAACCATACTTATAAAATGTTTGATGATAAATCTTATGTACAAAATTACATAAAATATCAAGTCAATTACATATGAACTTGATGATCAATCTATAAGAATTTTGTCTACTCTTGACAAAATTGACAATATCCAAGAATTTGATGTACTCTTGTTAACAAGATTGACAATTTAAGATCGAATCTCGAGACTTAATCCCTGTTTGGAATCGATTAAAATTCGAATTTTAATCTAAGTCAAAGACAACACTCAATTTTAACTACATGTTTCATGGGTCCCACAACTTTTCAATCACATATTTTACTAAAAATTTGATTTTAATCCCTACCAAACAAGGGCTTAATCTATTTTTAAAACCCTAAAACTTAATATTTTATCAAAGTTCAAAAAGTCTAAACGAATAATTCCCTATGTCTAAAAGTTGAACAAGAAGTCAAATTTTAAGATTGATATTCTCAACATGCTGCATCTCACTACCCAAAAAAGGTGACCTTTTGCAACATATAAATAATTTATTAATTGTGTGTTGTTAAAAAGGGTACCGCAATTGTCAATAAGTGTATGTTGCCATTGATTAATTCAATTGAGATTCGACAATGTTATTCTAATGTAAGCAGCAACGTGCAAGTATATATGTTGCCCATTGCAAAAGACTTAAAAGTGTCTTTTGCAAGCATGTTAAGAGCAGTAAAATCTCACGTTACTTGTATATGAAAACATGTAAGCCAATGAAGGCACACAATAATGTAACATATTTTATCTTTGTGGGTGTTTGACATCCATTTTATTAAAAAAATGTGTTTTTAATAGTGATTGATAGAAGAATGTGTGGTTAAAAAGTAATGAAAATTTTTAGGTTTATGTGTAATATTATTTTATTGATAGAATGTGTGGTTGAAATGAAGAAAGTGAAAAAGAATGAGAATGAGAATGAGAAAAAAATGGGTGACAAGTGAAATATTTATGAAAATAGGTGATGATGAAATTAGAAGTCAAAACATTTTTCTAATGGATAAAAAAAATAAAAAAATACATTGTTCATAATTCAAAAACCAAGAATTAGCACTACAAAGGGACTTGAGATGATTATAAACAACTGTACTCCACAAGGAGGGCACTTGAGTGGAGAAATGGGATACCATCAAAGTTTTTGCCTTCACAATTATATATAACTGTTGTAAATTGGTGAATTAAATGTACATGCTCGATTAAGTATGAAAAAAAAATTGCTTACAAGTAAATTTTAAAATTAATAAACTATTTGTTAGTCTAATTTAAAAAAATATTTGGTTACTTATCTTTAAAATATATAATACCTTACTCCATATCCATTCTTGCTGTTCAAACTAAGAACTGAAGAGATATATATATATATATTTTATAAATTCAATTAAAAATTGCCTAGTCAAATGCATGCTAGGTAGAGAAGAGAAAACTTGTGGCATTTGTTCTCTAACCAAACTGATCAGACATTTCAAAGAAACTTAATAATTAAAAGTTTCAAAATCAATAAACAATTCCTAAAGCTTCAATTAACGAATCTGAATGAATAACATATTCTTAGAATATGTTTTGCCACTTGAAGAATCAAGCTAGAAATTTAACCAAAAAAAATCAATATGAAGAGAAATCTGGTGATGACTTCATAGCTTTTCTTCTGCCCATGAAATTATGTATTCTTGTGAGTGCAACTTGTAGTGTCTGCTCACTCATATTCGCGAAGCAAACTCGAAACCAGCCAGGGTCGGAACAATGGCAAGAAGATCCTGGAGATATATTTAACTTCACTTCATGCAGCATTGATTTCCATAAAGTTAATTCACTTTCCTTTGTAGGCTCCTCCAATAATGGACTTAAATTCATCCAGCAAAATAATCCTGCATTTCCCTTCAAACACTCGATCCCGGAATTTTTCAATCCATCAATAATCATTTGGTACCTTTTCTTGAGTCTTTCGCGATTCGTCTTTATGTAATTTTCTGTAAATGTTCTGTCAGTAAGCATTGAAGCCAAAAGCTGCTGTGTTTGAGAAGAAATCAAAGTGAAACTTGACATTCTTCTTGCAGTTGTAACGACTTTATCATTGTATGAATATATGGTCCCAACCCTAAACCCCGGAAGGCCTAAATCTTTCGACAGGCTGTAAACAATGTGAACTCTATCGGATTCTTTGTAATCCCTGGCTTCAAGGACTTCTGCAACACTTACAAATTCTTCACCAGAAAATGTTGATCCCGAATAGATTTCATCCGAAACAAGATGAATGTTTTTATGTGTAACGAATTCAAGAATCTCTTCAAGGGTGGATCTTTTAATGGTTGCTCCAAGTGGATTCGATGGGTTCGTTATGAGAACTCCTTTAACTTTGATGTTATGTGATTCAGCTTCATTATATGCTGCATCTAAAGCTTGAGGAGTGATCTCAAAATTATTTGAACTATCACAATGAACTGGAACTATCTTAACACCTGTTCTCCACCTTAAGTCTCTGTCAAACCTGTGAATCATAATTATTTAGTACTTTGAACATAAAATTATTGTCAAGATTATGTAATATTCCTGATTATCTTATATCTGTGAGTATATATTCTTACCCTGGATAGTATGGAGTAGGTATAAGCAAGGCATCTCCAGGATCAGCTAGAATGAAAGTCAATAGCTCATTAGCCGCGGTTGCGCCGGCTGTTATAACAATTCTATCAGGATTGAATTTTGCTCTTCCTCCTCTTATTTGTTCCATAAAGCTTGCCATTGCCTGGATAATTTCACAAGGGGTGCAAAAGTTCATGCAAAATCCATTTGTGCACACTCGGCTGGATAGTATTCGATGGTACGTACAAGTATTGGATAAGATTTTTTACCTTTCTGAAAGATTGAAGTCCATGATAATCTTGAAATAAAGCGTTATCTCTAAAGCCAGAAGTTCTATTTCCCCAGTTTGTTGCCTCTGAATGTTTTTCCAAGTAGTGTTCCAGTAAATCAAATGAAACCTGTCCAAGAAATAACAAAAAAATTTAGAAAAAAAATACCCGTTTTTTTTCCCTACATGAAATGACCCTCGAAACTTACTTGATTTTCTGCAAGTCCCATCTGAATAACTCCAGAAGGATTGCAAAATTCATCATAAGGGTTTTCATCATATGCCTTCCACCCTGCAAAATATGGTGAATCTTCTCCATGTGTATCTGAAACTGCGACTTTTGATAAACCCACAGCAGGTTTTTCAATCTCAATTGCCATAATCACAGTGTAACTTCGAAAAGAGCTGCTTGTGTATAAGAATGAGAGCAAAAATGTTCTTGAACTCTAAGAGCAGAAAATTTCTTGAATTGATTATGAATTTTTTTTGGGAAATGAAGAGCCCTTATATAGTATAAAGAAGGGGCCCTCAAAGATGATAATATTCTTACAAAAAATGGGCAAGGGAACCAATTATTGATTCTGTAGACTAAACAAGATCAAAACTTCTCTATTCCAAAATATATATAGTTTTTATTCACTGGCGACAACTGTTGGCTTCTGTCATCATTTCAAGCTTCCTACCTATATCTCAATCTCCACCAGATCCACAGCAAATACGGTGGTTGAGTGGGGGAGCAAATTAACTTGTGCTTTTTTTCTGAGAAAATACTTGTAACTACTTAATTTGATCCATGGTTGACAAATATAAAAACTGACGAAAGCAAATAAAAATGTGATTAGAGTAAGGAGATATCAGATATGGGATTATGTAAAATTATGGGATTTTTTTTTGAGTTGTGCTACTCTGCCAAGTAGGTAAAACACCTG
>CAIGRO010185681.1:0-27794 GCA_903798355.1 Fraxinus baroniana
GTCACTTTTTTACTTTTTTAAAAAAATTGACATTGTGTTACTTTTTCATTTTACACAGTATTTTTTATTTTCTAAAAGATTTTCATATGATTTTTCAAAACATCCCTAATTTTAAGAATATTTTTGTAAGTACCCAATAATTTTCTAGATCAAGAGGCAAACGTAACTTGAAGAAAAAAAAGTTTGGGCCCAAATACTACTTTGACTCTAGCCTATTAAAGGATCCACCCCTGCATTACATATATGCAAATAATCATCTAGACTCGTTTGACACGGCTTTTTTGTTTATTTCTTGTGGAAGTGCTTATTGATAAAGTTATCTTATATAAGTTTCATGTAATAGCTCTTTGGGAAAAATTCATAAATCCTACTTTATCTTTATACTATTTCAAAAATAACAAAACATCTTTCACATTTCAAAAATCAGATTTTTGATCTATACATGTATTTATATATATATATATATATATATATATAACCCACCCACATACACCACCCCCGTCGATCCGACAATCGTCCGGCGAGCATTCCGACGATTACTGCGATTCCGACGAGCGTTCCGGCGACTACTCCGATTCTAGTGAATATTCCGGTGACCGTTCGCCGTCAATTTATTCCGGTAACTGCTCCGATTCCAACAACTATTTCAACTCCATCGAATATTTTCGGCGATAACTCAGGTCACAAGTCACAGCCCAAATCACAAGTCACAAGTCATAGCCCAGGTTACAGGTTACAACGCATGATTTTTTGTTTATAATGATTAATAACACGATAAGGCTCATATCTCACATTTTTGTTAATAGTTACGAATAATTTTTAAATGGTCACAACACAGGTCACAGAATATATTGCATATGGCTCACGATTTTGTTCATAGTCCCATGTTATTTTCAAATGGCCACAATACAGGTCACAGAATATTTTTGCACATTGCTTAGGTTCTTGTTGATAGTCACGAGTTTATTTCAAATGGTCACAGTAGAGGTCACAACACATGACTCATGTCACAGCCTAGGTCACAGCACATGGCTCATGTCACAGCTCAAGTCACAGCACATGGCTCAGGTCACAACATTGATTATAGAGACTATAGAACACCACCTCACCACCACCATCGTCTTACATGCCCTAACCCTACTTCGCTGCTGCTACCATAGCCGACAAGTCACCACAACAACCGTCACTGACGTCGCCAACACAACCTCACCATAAGCGTCGTCGTCATCATCAACACATACTCCACCTATCACCATCACGCAACCCCACTCCACTCCACGCAGTACCACCACCATCAACACCAATGGCGCCTCCACTACCACCCACCACAAAACGCTGCCAACACCACCAGAAGACCACCAAGAAATATTGACGCAACACATACACACACACCACCATCTCCGTTTATACCACCCCCACCAAAGAATCCACAAAACCGCCCCCAGCCATCGCCAAACCCCCCTACCACCACACTCGCAACACACATACACCACCACCATATCCGTTTACACCATCCCCACCAAAGAATCCACAAAACCACCCCCCACCCCCAGCCACTGCCAATCCCCCAACAGCACACCCGCAACACACACACACACACACACACACCACGACCATCTCCATCCCCACCAAAGAATCAACAAAACCTAGTGACGTGGAGATGGGTAAATCATGCGATTGCAGATCGCACATCGTCGGGGAGAGGAGAGTTGCTGCCAGATCTAATAAAGCCTCTTCGTCTCTATCTCCATCGTCGTCGCAACGCCACAAACCACAGTAAAGGAACACAAACCTGCAGCGGCGGCGATGAAGATATCTCGCACAAAGAGGCACTCATTTTGTCGGTGTGCGTGGCGGCTCAGATCCTCGACGCTCTTAGCGCTGCTGTTCCGATGCAGTTGCCGGTGATGGAGGAGAAAAGTGATCGTCGGTGAGGAAGGAGAGAAGTGGGAGATAGGGAGAGAGATAGAGAAGTGAGAGAGAAATGATAATTAAATTTAGGGTTTGAGAATTAATTTAGGGGTGGGGTGGGGTTAGGTGGGTGTATATAAATTAATTTTTATTATTATTATTTAATTAAATATTAAAAATCTGTATCTATATATAAAACATCCGATTTTTGAAAATTTGAACTTAAAATCTAATTTATGAATTTAAATCTTGAAAAGTAGGGAAACCTGTAATTACCACTAGTTCTTTAGTGAATTTAATCAGATAAAAATTATTCAAACATGTTTAAAACAATTTCTTAATTTTGACAACACTTTTAACTTTTCAAAAAACATGTCAAATTTGCCATTAATATCTCATGGCATCATCAAATAGTCACAAGTTAAATACATCTTTAGATTATTTACAAGGTAATGTATTCATACTTCATACTGAACCATACGTATCAATTTCTCAAATTTTACAAAAACATATAATTTCTTTAAATGTACATATCATCAGGAACGGATCCAGGATCATATTACAAGCCGAACTAATACGTAAAAAAAAATAAAATTACACACGAATTTTTTTTACATAAAGTCTTTTATTTCTACTTAAAAAAAAATCAGTGGGCGAGAGACTGGACCGAGCTACATCTTGGCCCAGTACTCCCCACATTCGTCCCTACGTATCATCATAGTGCACGAAAGTGAAACACATGATTTTTTACTAGTGGGAATTTTGAGGTATCATAACTTAGCACGAACAAATATATATTAAAGAGTTATATCAATTGATCCACTCTTATCGAATCATAATTTTTTTTTTCATGTTAATTAAAAATATAAACTAGATTTTGCTTAGCACTTATAGAGTGAGATATATCTTTTTACAAGAAGCACATTAGTTCAATGAGATTTGTATGGGTGTGTTTTTTTTTTAAAGAATTGCTCCATTGCTGGCAAGTTAGTTCCTAAACTTAAAAAAAGGAACAAGTTAATGTTCAACATTTCATTGTCGAGGCATTATTAATCCTCGAGATCTAGTAACCTTCAAAAGCTACTCAAAATCTTTAATTATCTTCGTCTTGTTTGAAAATATTTTTATCAAAATGACTTTTTCCCGCACTCATTTTTAACAATATTCTTAAAAACTGAATTATTTTCCACATTTTAGTGTAGAATCTTCTTTACTTTTTAAACACCAATTATCTAAAAATTGACTTTTCACAAAATTATTCTAAAAAAAATCAAATTCATACTTGGATGAATTTCAATTTCTACTTGAGTAGACACCTAGAGATTTAGTGGTTATTTAGGCCCGTTTGATCTCATCATTATCTCGTTAAAATGAAAAATATGATCGTTATCCATCACATCAATATTTAAATTCAAATTTCCTATCTCTTGTGTGTGCCCCAATAACGATTATATTTTTAATTCTCATTCTACAATAATTTAGCTCAAATAGGGGATTAATAAAAAATTATCAATTTTTCAATCGGTGAAACTTTCCATACGTGAAATTTACAACTTTTATAAACTTTTGTATCATAAATTTCATTAACATTTATCGAAATATACTAAAATATTTAGAGTAATGTTACATGCACAGGGAAAGTTTAACAGTATTCATTCAGAGAAGCACATGGTACAATTTCATTGGCAGTTGACAAAAAGAAAAATTTAGGGTGTGTTTGAGCTACATTATTTTAGAAGAATGTATTTTGGAATAGTAGATTGATGGAGAATGTGTGGTTGAAAAAGAAGGAAAAATTATTGATTTGATGAAAAATATTATTTTATTCAAGAATGTGTGGTTAAAAATGAGTAATTGAAAGAATGTATTCTGGAATAGTTGATTGATGGAGAATGTGTGGTTGAAAAAAAATGAAAAGTTATTGATGTGAATGAAAATATTATTTTATTGAAAAATGTGTGGTTGAAAATGAGTAAAAAAATGAAAATGAGAATGAGAACGATAATTTTAACGTGACACAAACAAGGACTTACTTGAAAATCAAGTGTTGCCGATGCAGTACTTGATAAATTAAAAATTGTCACACGATCCCTCAACTAACAATTTCCCCTTCAAAAGAAGAAAAAAAGAAAGAGACCCCCAACTCCCCTCCCAAAACCCTGTTGTCAAAATTCCCTCTGTAAATCTTACGCTTTTATGTCCCCATCTTTTCCTCTTGTCGATTCCATTTTGTTTTTAGCCTTTGATTTCCTCATTAATATATTCAATTTGTTTTATTTTTCTGAGTTCTCGGAACAAA
Organism: Fraxinus baroniana; assembly: GCA_903798355.1. NCBI lineage: Eukaryota > Viridiplantae > Streptophyta > Magnoliopsida > Lamiales > Oleaceae > Fraxinus > Fraxinus baroniana. Next base: position 4,211 of record CAIGRO010185681.1, read on the forward strand.
ATTCCCTTCTTCACCATCGTTTCTCATTGCTGTCTCGAATTCATCCATAGGGTTTTATCTGTGAATTTTTAACCGAGGACCGCAGGTGCGTACATCGAAACATACTGTAAATGCGAATATCTGATTAGTCGTGTGACTGTATTCTATTGTGTTTATCTGTGAATTTGATTTTTGGTTACAAAATTCGAAGACGAAAAACATGGAAAATGGAGAAGGCAATATAGAAAGTAAATTTGCGGGCATGGTGGTGAGCGATACCAACGACATCAATGGCAATGACGGATTGTTTCAGGTCATGAATGCAGTAGAAGCTGCCGAGGCCACTATCAAGCAGCAGGTATATTTAGTTCTATCCCTCTCTCCTTTTCTCTCCTGTATTTTAACTGTATGTACTTTATGTTAGTAGGGCAGGGTATTTTCTGTACTATGAATATAAACATCTTTTGAATAATATATTTGTATTTATACATGTATCTAGCAATCTCTCGATGCCGTTCCAATATGTACTTGTAGAACAACATTGCAACAAGGGTCTGCTCTTGGAAACTGCAATGGAAACCACTGGGAACAAAAGGGATGAGAGTGTTATCCCAACTTTGTCTCTAAAATCATGCCTAGCACACACCCGATGAAGTAAAATAGTAGGAACACACTCACTGAATAGTATAATGTTTTATTTGATCTGTAATGACATTTACTACTGGACTAGAAAAACTGTACAAAAACGTCATCAACCAAAATATATCTCTTCTAATTTAGCATCGGCCCTATATGGTTATGCCTAACAAGTATAGACATGTAAAAGAGAACACACAATCCTATATTAGACAAATATCAAAGATTCCACTGATCTTCGTCCATCCTATGCCACAGTATCACTCCTTTGACCACATGTATGAGAAAATACGTCCTCCAGAAAAAAGCTTCATTTCATAAAAAATAAGTTACCTATACTATCCCACTACGAATTAGTTATATTGAGATTCAGATGATTAATATATTTTATTTGGTTTTTTGATGAAGGGAGCTTTGATAATTACATGATAGAAAAGGAGGAAGAAACATTTAATGCACATTTCCTTAAGATGTTGGAGTTCTGAAATTGAGCCCTTTTACTAGGATGGATCGAGTAATTAAATTTGTTAAACAAATGCTTAATAGGCATTTGTTTGACTTTGAGAAATAGCAGGCACTTAATAAACACATGACAGACCACTTAAAATGAATAATCACTGAATGAAGCTAGTTTGAATTAACATGACAGCAATCCTACATTAAAGAGAGGCCAGCTTTTGTATCTTTGGCAATTTGATCCTCTAAGCCCATTTAAGAAATTGCTCATATAAACTAATTGTGTGCCTGAATATCACAAGTAATATTACTAACTGTGCCTTTAGCAAATAGTACTAATGGAAGGAGAAAAGGGAAACATTAAAATGATTAGTCATTCAATATAATGATCTTCTTATGACGAGTGCATTATAAAATGATAGTCTAAGCTTGAATTTGGAATCTTTGGATTTTTTATCACAGAAATCCCATTTTTTTGTTTTGCTGGTACTTGGTCATACTCATTATCAGCCCCTTTTCCCTTTTTCACTTTTACTAGGTAAGCTTAGATTTTCTCCAATCTAAAATGGCTTCATTTGGTTAATGATTCTTACAGCACTGAATTCCATTGTTTTGTTATAGATACTGAGGCCAATCAATGTTCTTTCTCATGATGTTTGTGTCTCATGTCAGGAATAATGAGATATGTATCATTGACTTTTGCTCTGTGATATGGCAAATGAACTTCAGAGAAGATTTATCTTGTGTTTTCTATAAGGCTATTGTTTTCCTGAGCTATGAATAAGATGTTTCGTCTCAGGACCTGTGGTTTTAGTGATGAGGTTGATAGTAAAGTATTCTGGGGGCTTGCGTTAATGGTTATTTTTTGAGGACAAGACAATCAATAGAGTTTTTAATACAGTATATCCCAGGTCCTCTACTTTAGGACAAAGCAGTGTTCTTGGCTTCCCAATGGTGCAGCACTTTTGATGCTTCCTTTAATATAGCTATCTTATTCACGACATTGTTGGTAGCGTTTCCTAGATGTTAATATTGTCCATGATTCATTTTATTCTGATCTTTGTCAGATAGGATATTTTTCCTTCCCTCTCCATGGGCTAAACCTTGGGATTTTCTGGAAATTATTGATTTGTGTTGTTGGAGAGAACTTTTTGCTCGATTGAGTTTCTTTTATTTCTCACTTTGCTGACTGCCCGTCCTCTTTGTAACTCTCTCTATGTTGAAGTGATTTCCTTCTCTTCTTTTTTCTCTATGGTCCTTCAAGATGAGCTGCCTTTATACTTTGTATCCTCATCTATGTTTTTTCCATGTTTCTTTCAAACTAGGCCATATTTAATGTTTATTTAGAAATACGTTAGTTTGTATCTCGCACTCTTCTATATTTTCTTTTACTTTTGTGAATTGGAATTTGAATTTCTAATGTAAGAGTTTCTCTTGCCAGAGATCAAAATGTGCTGCTTCTAGATTTTTTTTTTTTTTTTTTTTTTTTTTGTGATTTTGATGAAAGGACCTTTACCTTCCTCCAAAAGGACCCTGGCAAGCAATGTGGTGGAGTGCCTTGACTATTGTCACTTAGTCAGCTAACATTCACCGTCCTGCTGTATTATAGACCCTTAAGAGTGGCGCATCACCCACGTCACTCTTCATGGCTCGCCAGCCATTTAACTATACTGTATTTACCCTTGCTCCCAGGCATATATCCCTGATATAGGGGTTTCTGTGTAGATGATTATGCTGCCCTATTGGTTGTGAGATAAGTTTATACATTTTTTCCCTATCTATAATTGCAGAAAATTCTCAAATGCTTTTATTTCTGATATTAGAATTTTGTACAACTTTTACTTCTTGGGGGTAAATTATTATGCTATGTTGGTATTTTTTTAATGATACATTATGCTATTAGAATAATTCTCTTAGCACTTGTGAAGCCTATGACTTGTGATGGTAAAAAACTAGCCATTTGACAGAACTTGATTGTCTTTCATAGGTGGAAGAGAACAATCGATTGAGATTTGAACTTCAGAAGAAAATTCAGGAACTTGAGAAATATGTAAGTGCTCTTACATTGGATGCTCTCCGTGCAAAATTTTCTCCCTTTTTTTAAAACTTCGGGTCCAAATTCTGATTTTTTTCATAATTATCACCCATTATTTCTTTCAAATCCTTTTTCTTTATGTCCTATATTTTACATTGAATATGGAAAGCCACAATATCTAGAGGCTGCCTTGTGGCAAACAATTAGGATTAGAATTTGTCTACAAGCAAGACTCCTCTATTAACTCTGACCTTAAAGTGGCTTGGTGTGTATTTCCTGGATTCAGCCACGGCATTTAATTCCTAATGCTTGGTAATTCTCTTTATGAGAGCTATCCATCATTCAAATGCACGTTTCATGCTTTATCTTCCCAATCTGCAAGGATTATTTTACTCTTTATGGTCTTTATTTTGATCTTATCTCTTTAACACAATAGTATGACCAAAATCCTGTGATCAAAACTTCTTGAAACTTGAAACTAGAAACTTGAAACTTACTATATCAAATTACCTTATGTGATCATCCATCATCGCCTGCAAGCATCTTCAATTTCCTCAAGCATGTAAGCCTGTTAGTTGATTGTTTCTATCATTCCCTATACATGTGTATATCTCGTATCCCTACTAATTATAAGGTTATAACTAACTATGGTTCACATTCTGCATTTTTGTCTATAGGTAGATAAAACGTTTCAAATAATTTAAACGATAGATACCACAGCCTTTACGAGGATGGGTGCCTCTCGACAAAAAGAGACTTTTTCCTGTTCATATTAATTTTTATGTTATCATTAGCTTACTGATATGGTAAAGATAATCTAGGTACCTATATATATCTATTCACATGGTAATAGTCTGCAAATGAACCTTTGGAATATCTTGTACCTGCACTACTCATAACTAACTATAATTCACATTATGCATTTTGGTTATAGATAGATAAAACGGTTCAAATTATATAAATGGTAACCCAGGTAAATATATATTAACGTACGTGGAAATAGAGCAAATGAAACTTTGAATTTGGAGCATGACAGATTTCTTGCATCCAATTAGAGGATCTATTATCCTCTCAATATTTGTAGTTTCGCTTATATAAACAATAAATTATGTTTCTTATCATAAAAACATTAGAGAACACCATTATTTCCAACTGCAATGGATTAAGTTTAGCCCCCGTTTGACATCCATTAGTTTTTTTTTTTTTGGAAAAATAAGTTTTGGAATAGTGATGGAGAATATGAGGTTAGAAAGTAAGAAAAAGTTTTGGGTTTACGTGCAAAATATTTTATTGTGTGAATGTGTGATTAAAAATGAGTTTGAGAAAAAAGAGTTGATTTAGTGATGTCGAACAGGGGCTTACTGTTGAAATATTTTTCTCTTGCTTTAGATGGTGCCATTAGATAAAAACTAGTTTATGCAGTAATTTTGTGGAAGAGAATAATAGTAGTTTAGCAGTTGAAGCATCAGAATCAAGTCCTATCATGGATGATCAGACCTAATTCTTAGAGAGTGACTATACTGATGAAGAGGTCAAGATGGGTGAATTTGAAATAGTGAAGGATATAGTCCTAGGGCTACATGGAATTAAGATCACTTTTTATCTATATTCTAGGAAAGATGCCAATTGTGATTTAGTGATACATTGGTTGTAAGTTCATTATCTTGTTTTTAGAGACTAGAGAGGCACGTCAATTAAGGGCCAGGATCTTGACCTATTTATTTAGTTACTACTTTGTTTAAGATTTTGACCGTGTCCCTTTCATAGACATTTAGAGAAGCATTTTCTGATATTGTTTTTGTGTCTTAAAATGATTTTGTGAAATATGACAATTTTGATCTTGCTTTTGTGGTTTGAATTTATCATGGACAACCAAAAAACCTATATGAGCCAACACTCCTATTTGTACGGTGTGTCTGACACGTGTCGTGTTGTGTCGTGTCGATCATAGACACTCCTCGGATGCTCCAAGACATGTACTATTTGTACTTTTCCTTCCTTAGTGTAATATATAGTTTAAATTTCACTTATTTTATATAACCATTAGTTACTCGTAGATTTAAAAGATTTCATGATAAAAAATAAGAAGAAAGTATTAACATAAAGATCGAATAAATAAATTCTACAATTTTAAAGAATGTAAATTAACGTATCCCCAATGTATCCGGTTTGAAAAATCACGAGTCGATGCCTCCATATTATGTTGTATCCGTGTCCCATGCCCGTGTCTATGCAACATAGCAAAAAAACCTCCAAACAAGAGGACATTGTTAAAGAAAGGGCTGTTATGCATTAAAATGATATCAGAAGTTACACCTGTTTAAATTCACAAATAACTTGGGCTCTATGTTTTTATTAGCTGAAGTGGAATATAAATTGAAAAGTAGATATTTCTTGTTTAATTCTTTATCAATATTTCCAATTTTACAATACTTATTTGATAGACTCTTGCACGCATTAATTTTCTTGTCTCTGTGTATGAAACACTTGACTCAATCTCTTTATCATCTAAGTTGCCTATCCTTCGCAGAAATCAGGTGATCTGAAATCTCAAGTTCCTCATTCAGTTGATCTATGGGATGACCATGTTAATGATCCTCGTAGAGTTCATCAATTATTTTTGGCTTATGAAAATCAAATAGGTGGGATTGGAGAAATAGAACTCAATTCTGTTCACGATTTATCAGAAACAGCCGTTCTCCAAAAAGATTTGATGAGAAAAGATATGGATGGTACCATGCACGCTCATCTTGTAAACCAATTTGATAGTGGCAAGCTTAATGGGTCACTAAAAGTGCTTCCTGGTGGTCAGGCGGCCTCGGATAATTCTGTCTTTTCCCAGTCTGTGTCACCTTCTGCAACATTTTCACCTAGCAGGTACATCAGTTTCAATAACTGATTCGCACAATGTGGTCTACAAGTGAGATTCCTTTTAACTACCATGATACTAGCAAGCGGAGCATTTACTGCTTTTGTTAGGTACCAAATTCAAGAAGAATGGAGCTCTACTTCTAGAAAAGGTTTAATTTCAATGGATGATGTCAACAATACTAATAGCCCAAAGCAGGTATCATAAGACAACCAGAAATAAATATCATTTGGAATATTTCAGTGTAAAGTCTAGTAGCTACTAGTCATATATAATCCTTTTGCTTCTAGCGTCATTGTTGCATGCATCTGTGTAGAATCTTGTTGCGAAGGTTCAAGAACATGAAGAAGAGATTTCGCAATTGAAGAAACATCTTGCGGATTTCTCAGTGAAGGTAGAAAAGAGATTGTAATTTTGCAGTACTCTATGATCGCGTCTTTTCCCTTAAGTTCCTTTTATTGTTGCGTTAATTATTCTCTTTTGGTAGGAAGCACAAATTCGTAATGAGAAATATGGCTTAGAGAAGCGTGTTGCATATATGCGTTTGGTGAGCAGGATTTGTGTTCTATAACCTTTATAAGAAATTCATTTGCTCTGTTTTTGGAATATTGACAAGTTTTTTGTGCATTTAATTTTATCCTAAGGCCTTTGATCAGCAACAACAAGATCTTGTTGATGCTGCATCTAAAGCAATTTCCTACAGACAAGATATAATGGAAGAAAACGTGCGTCTTACATATGCATTACAGGTATTATCTTCATACATCCTTTATTCTGTCTAGTTTTGGTTCTTTTTTGGCTTGAAATTTCTTGATGTCATTGTCTCATGATTGAATGCAACATTTGGTTGACCTTTCTCGCACATATGATGTTTTGTTCAAAGTCCTCTATGAACTAAAATTTTCATCAATGAGAGGAGAATCATAAATATTAATCAGTTAGAACATGCTTGTCTCATCTTATAAGTAGGTCAAAGTTACCAATAGTTTTTGTTTTTGTTTCCTTAAAATTTACGTTTTAATCTGACATACGAAGAAACATTACTTGTGAACATACTGGTGGTATTGTAGAAATAAAGTAGGGAACTAGGGGAACTTTTATGCATGTTACCAATGAAATGATTCTAATACGCTGAATGATTTGAAAATATTTCCATCTCTATCCTAACTATACTTCCTATAATTAAGCTATTGAAGAAAAATTTTAACTGATAAATCATTAAATTAAAATAAAATATTAAAATATCTAAGTTAGTTTCTGTTTTTGGCATTCTATATATGTGTATGAGTATTGATTTCTACCAAATTTATTAGTTCTTATAAGCACAGTCCAGAAAAATATACATATTCAAGAAAGATCTGTGTATGAGTATTGATTTCTACCAAATTTATTAGTTATTATAAGCACAATTCAAAAATATACATATTCAAGAAAGATCTATCACGTAATAGTGAAAGAGTAATATTATTTGCAGGTAATTTTTAAGATTACTCAAATGACGTCTTAGTATTAGTATCATTGGAAGGAACTGATGATCTTCAATGTTTATGCTATGTGGATATCTTACATTTATATATACAAATTTAAATTCACGTTTTTTGGTTTACTTGGAAATCAAAATTTTCAGATTCGTGTTCACAGTTTCAGATCTTGCAATTTGCGCGTGTTTAAATAGACATAAAAACATGCTTAAGCACAAAACGAATGCATAGAGGCCACACATTTGCTTTTTAAGTTTCTAAATCTAATGTGTTCTTTTCTGGATTCAATTTCAATTATTGTGATGGTGTGTTGTTTAAGAGTAAGGCTAGTTAATGACATGGGAAAGATTGGACAAACTTTAACCACTCCCTTCCCCCTTCTACAAATGTGACCAAATATATTCTCAGGTTCATATATTGGTTCTTTCAGGCTGCACAGCAAGAAAGATCAACGTTTGTGTCATCTCTAATGCCTCTTCTTGCAGAGTATTCTCTTCAGCCGCCTCTTGCCGATGCTCAATCCATTGTCAGTAATGTCAAGGTTAATATGAGTAGCCTTATTAATTGTTTCTTATAATGAAATAGATGACACTTTTTTTTAGTATTCTTTATTAATCAAAATTGTGAAGCATTAAACTGCTACCCTTGACCCTCACCCTTGTCGGTTACCAGAACGACTTGGCGTTTTTAAATATTTGGGTTGGACTATCGGCATATTTTAGTATAACATGGCTTAAATTGTCTCCTCTTAGATGGTTCTGTATCTGCAAATAGAACATGCAGAAATGTAACTTTTGAGCCTTTCTAATTTGTTCCAACTGTTTTGGTGGTGTTTAGCTGTTAGCGTTGGTCTATGAGAATTAATGTTTTGATATTGAAAGCAAATGAAATTTTTCGATAAGGTTGCTTGAAATTGAGCTACAGAAGAATAAAATCAAATAATAACATAGAAGATCATTAATAATCACTTTCGAGTCTAATATTTGGCTCAGAATTTTAGAAGCTAATTACTTTTGTTGATCTAGTCCATTTTGGAAAACTGGTCATACATGGAGAACATCAATGTAGTTCCTGTGCATCAAATCTTGAATTTGTCAAATATTTTCTACCCAAATATAATAAGCTTATTAGAATGATTTTCCAGAAAATGATTAGCCCAACTTTTATGGCATAATGATATCTACATGTGCTCTTCTTGTTCTGCACCTTTCTCGTATCATAAATTTTGTAATTACATATTTCATTGTGCTCATTCAGGAATGATTACGTTGGCAGTGTGATCAAATCTTTTTGCATACTTAGGTGTTAGTCTATTTCTTCTCATTTTGTGGGTTTCTCACTGAGATTCACCCGAGGTTTCTGAATTGCAAACTATGTAATGCTCACCTCAACCAAACACTTCAGTATTTCCATAGGAATTCCATCTTAGCCAATTACTTTCCTCATCTTCATCCTCTTCAAAGCTTCTCTGTCCTCCGAAACTTGAATTCCTTTCAGTATAATTCAGATTCGTATCTGCAGTGAAGTTTGACAAATTTCCAATATCGACATTATGCCATTCATTAATTCGTCGAAATAATTCCTCCATTTTTCTGTGCTTTCTATTAAAAAGAACTCTTTTGTTTCTTGTTTAATACAGTTGGCTTGATTTAGAACCAAAATAAGAATCCTTTAATGCCTTGTCAATTTTCTGGTTAGCTAACTTATACTTTTTCTAAATTGCTCGTTTTGTCCCCAATGTTACCATTGCCGCACTTTTATCCCTCCTTTTCTACTTGGCATTATTACCTTCAACCTTCCATTTATTAAAGTGTAGTACGTCCCCACTCACAGTTCTGGTGTTTTTTTAATTTAATGAAAAGACATAATTCCCCTGTGATTCAAGCAAACAAACAAGTTCATAGGAAAAGTAAAAAAAAAAAAGCGAAAAACAAAAGAAATATCCTTCTTTATCAGGAAGCCCCTCCCACCCCCTGCATCTTCAGCACTATTCCTGTCTTCATTCCCCACTGCTACAAAGAAAAAAGTCGCTGCTAGGAGTCAGATACAAGGAGTAGAGAGCGGATGAAGAACTGTTCATGCCTGTTATCTTGTTTATACAATCTCCTCCTGTGTCAACTAAGGCCCTATTTAGTTTTTTCAGTTTTGTAGAAAGTCATCCGCCGTGAAAATTGAATCAAATAAAAACCAGAAGTTTATGAGAAAGGACCCACAACAAAATATGGTGACATAGGCTTAAAAAAGAAGCTTGTTTGAACACACGAATCTTGTTTGAACTCGCGATCAATAATTTGCACATTAACTCCATTGAAAATGAGTCACCAACTTATCACCACCAACCCCATACCCCAAACAAGTAGTGGGCACACAGCACTTTCCATTGCACAGACAAAAACCCAGCTCCAACTCCGTCATTACCTCTGCATCTCGCACACAAATTCCAACTTAAAAGGTCTCTTTGAATCTCAGTTTTAAATCTTAAGATCTTGCAACACTCAAAGACTAGATGAGAAGGTAAAATTATTAATACCTACTATAATTCTCCTCTTTCTTTGTGTATATGTGTGTATACAAGTTTTTGTTAACGATTCATATAAAAACCCAGTTCAGTTTTTGTTAGCACTGTTGCTACTGGTGGTGGTTGGGGGCAAGGACTGCAGAAGTTGGTAGTGGCAATGGTGGGTTGCTGTTGGTTGGTGGTGGGGGTTGAGGTTGGTTGGGAGTGAGGACTAAGAATGTTTGGGGAAGATGATTTTGGTTTTCCTCTTGTTTCTTATTTAATTTTTTTGTTTGAATCAAAGGGCAAATTTTTCTTTAATTAAATTTAGTGGTATTTTCGAATGGAAACATGAGGTTGAAATGCACTAATGAATGGAAGGTTAAGGGTAATTATACCAAGGAAAATAGGTTGGGGACAAAAGTGCTACAGCGTTCAAAGTCTGAAATACGCTAAGCATGGAAGGTTAAGGGTAATACTAGCCACTTTTAAGATGCTTCCACATTTTTATATTTTTGTAAGTTTCTATAGCATTCTTTTAATCTTAACTGCCATCCAGACGTTCTTGTTGGTCCATCATGTTTTTCTATTTGGGGGGTTTTTATCCTTAGATTCTGCTAATACCTCATGTGCTATTATTCTAGTGCTACTAGTCATATAATTGCACATTATTCTGTTATCTGCGTCTGTATCCTTTACTTCCTTCAAAACTTTACTCTTGAAATTCTTTCTTTCCTTCCTCTCTTTTTTTGGAATGAGGGCCATAGCTTGTTATTTGAACTTGGCCCTCTTTGGTATTCTGTTGCACTTCTTAATAACCAAATCACTACCTTATCATAACGCTACCTTTTCTTTCCTTCACTTGTATTTTTACATTTAATAATGAAATACTTGTGTAAATATTCAAAGACATGAGCTTAATAGCTTGCTGATACTTGTGAAAGCTTTGCATCTTTTATATGAGCTGAATTTTTGAACAAAGAATTCTGGCTCCGCTCAAGGTTAAGCCTTCTAAAAGCAATAAAGCACCAAGCATGCACAAGCCTTGGCCCATTGTCAACTCTAAATCTATGTGGAGTTGAGATGTCTATATTCTGGAGGAGGAAGTTTCTTTAGATTGTCTCATTCATTGGATTTATCTTGGAACCTTTATTGCAGGTTTTGTTTAGACATTTGCTTGAACAAATTCTTGCTATTGAGGTATGTTATGGAGATTTAAAGCACTTCAAAGGGATTTACATTTAGGTGGTCTTTGTGATGATGGACATCCATGCATTTTTCCATTTCTTACATCGTATTTTGTCCTTTGAACTATTATAGGCAAAGCTGAAGGAGTCTCAGTACCAGCTAGCACCATGGCGTTCTGAAGTCAATCCCTCTAGTTTTCCTCAATCATCATCTCATCCTAAGGTTGGGCTGACATTTTATGTGGTCACATACTATCAAGTACCTTTATGATGTATATCTCAGACTCTTGTTTATCCATGCCAGATGAAAATTGGGCTGGAACTGGTGCCACCACCGGTGTATTCTAATGGAAAAATAACATCTTCAGCTCCTCATACAACAATGGATGGAGATCTAATGGGGCATCATCAGAGTGGTCTAGGTGCAGCCACAAAAAATTCGGAGCCTGATGACTTGGGGAGGTATTCGCCTCTCTCAAGCAGGTGAGCCTGGTCAAATGGAGACTGCCATTGTGAACTGAATGTACAATCTCAACCTTCCGCTTTTGTTGGTGGGTTCTTGTTTCATAAATTTTTCTGCTGTCTGGCATGTTTGAAGTGATGACTTAGCTACTTGTGATGTCCTTGCATGAGGTGAAAATAATTTATTTTATGGTAAAATGGATTATGATCTTTCCGTCGAAGCTAAGCCCCCGTTCGATAGAAATTATAATTTAGATTTTTATCAAAGTGAAAGTCAACAATTAATTTTAACCATATATTTCATGAATTCACAACTTTTCAACCACAGATTTCATTAACTTTTATCAAAATCTGCTAAAAATCTTATTTTAATCTCCATCGAACAAGGGCTAAATAAATTTCCATCTAGTTTCCTTTTTGTTGAAGATAATATTTAAATGATATAAATTGACCTTATCTAATAACTAAAGCCTTTAGATCAAATCTCGATGCGATCCATTTAAATGAATTCCTGCACATGTTAGGCTTTGAATAAAAAAAAAAGGAATTTTATCTACATGTGAGGGGGATGTGTCGAAGGAATTAATTAAATGATATATGTGGCCCTATCTATTTTAATAGTTTTAGATCAAGTGGTTTTAACGCTTTTTATCTTGCTAGGCTAGCATATGGTAATCCAACTTCTTGCCAGCACAATTTCTGTGTTTAAGAGAAGAACCAATTGTTATCTCATAATTATAGAGTAAGAGCATCTATGCATACTAGAGAGCATTTTTAAATTTAGAGTAAATTTTTTTATAAACCAACAATGTTCTATGTATTGCTTTTTTTGAAAAATTAATTTTGATTTCTCTTTATCTTTTATTTGACATTTTTTTCATATGTCAATGGCCAATCAAATCGATTATGATTCAAATAATTTAAAAAGCAGAGTATTCTTTAGCTTATAAATTGTAATAATTATAAAGTAAGAATAAAGAGTAAGTTTGACTCTCCAAATTTGGAGAGCTAGACCTACTCTCTCTTTTAAAAAGTTAAAATTGGAGTCTCTTTTGGAACTTATTTTTAAGCATCGACTCTTTAAAATAGAGAGTATCATGTATTTAGATTGTCTCTTGGAGATACCCTAATAGTATTGATGGCTAACAATTTTTTTTTGTGAGATAAAAGAATGCTAGGGCCTAATCATACTATTTTGTTTCTTTCAACATTTTTCTTTCATGATTGAAAAGGAAAAATTGAGGTCCATTTTTCAAATTTGGGTTGTACAATAATTGAAAATAAAGATTTTGATATGCTCAAACAATAGAAGACTTGCCCAGCTGTAAAACTCCAGCCTATAAGAAAAATTAGAAGCCTCCAAAGCTCTCTTTATTTCAAGGTCGTATGGATTAGTTAAATCTTGTTACTTCTGAGTAACATTAACTTTTAAGTGATTTTCTGAAAAATGTTCATTTTGGTAAACTGTATTTATAAGCACTTGTACACTTCTTGCTTATGAACAGAGAGAGAATGTTGATGACTAGAAGTGAGATTAGCGAGCACAATTTTTCGGGGATATTTCATCTACATTTACCTTTAAAGATATTGCAACATAAATAAATTAAATAGCTTAATATTTGTAAGTTAGCATTTTTTATTACATTAGTTAGAGTCCCAAAAAACATAAAATTGTGTGCGCTAAGAATTATTAACAATTATTTAATGATGATTATTGTTGCTATAATGATTTTAATTTGTGAAATTTTAAAATAATATTGATATCTAGTAATTTGGTAGTGTGATAATGAATAAATAGAAAGGGATGCTGAGACTTTTATGGCCAGCACGATGGGGATGGGCAGAAAAGGTAGAGGAGATGGGGACTTCCCTTTGGCATCAGCAGATATGGGGAGAGGGAGCTAAAATCTTGGTGGCACAATGGGATGGGGATAGATGGAGGGAGATAGGGAGTGAGGGTGTCAGAAAATATAGGCTTGAAGGTAATTTATGGGCTGTGACAAATGAAGGCGAGAAAATATTAACAGGAAAAAGACTCCAAATTCTGGTGCCACGAGCAGAACCCAAAGACAAAAATGACAATAATTCACTCTGATTCTGACAAACTGGTTGCTGGTTGTAAAATATCTAAAGGGTTTAGCAAAAAAGGAAATAGACAATAGATTTTTTTGTCCCTAGAGTTGCTCCCCATATCCGGAAACCCTTGGAGATCTTGAAATATTTCACAAGTCTGGGAGAGAATTGTGGAGTAGATGAATCCTTACATTCAAACTATTTCAGGAGGCTCCTACATGTTTTGCACTTCCAAAGAGTAATTATTCATGCCATAGTTCCATGGAGCTTCTGAAATTTCTCAAATGTAGTCGACGTATGCATTATATAAAAGTTCTCAATATTATCAATAGTTTTCAGCATGAACATAAATATTGTAGCGTTTGCAAATTTGGCAATTGAAACACATGTTTGGGTGGGCTTATTTGTGCTTGTAAGCTCTGTTGCACGGACACTTCAACTAGGGTAGTGTGTCCGTATCTTACATGTATTGGATATTTGTTGAATACTTGCACTCTTTGGACATTCTACCACGATCATTTCTTTCTTTATTAGACATATTATATATTTTTAACTCAAAGTTGTTATTAATAACAAATATTTACTCATTTTTAAAAGATTTCAATGAGAAAAATTAATAATAAATATAAAATTAAATTTATACTATATAAATAAAGAATTTAATCAACGTGTCGATGAGTGTCGGTGTTTCTTTAAAAAATTCATGTCGGTGTGTCTGGACACACGTATCTGTACCAGACTACCGGTGCATCATATATAAGCTTACTCATAAGGAGAGAGAATGTAGCACTTCCAAAGAGTGTAAATAATTCATGCGATAGTTCCACACAATTTCTGAAATTTCTCAAATGTATCTGATGTATTCATTATATAAAGATCTCAAAATTATCAATAGGTTTCAATATCAATCGAAATAATGTAGCTTTTGCAAATTGTGGCAATATGAACTCTTAAGTCGAATATAGTTCTATTCCGTCCGATAATGAAATAGTTACCACATACCACAATTTAATTGATAGTTGGCTTGTTTTTATGGTTTGCATATATTCTTGAGTTGTTTGGTTTATTTATTTATTTTTAATTAATTTCCCTTTTTCTTTTTAGGAACATTGCATTCCAAGTAGCACCAGCACAGCTTGCAGTCAACCAGGATGATTTGCTTTCCATGCATAATATTAAAGAAACTGTCAGTAAGAAAGTCACACTTGGTGACCTTGTTAGACAGAATGATATGGGCGACCCTGACACTGAAGGAAACCAGAATGATAGAGAGCCTTCTGTCAATTGGATTTCCGAAACGCCACATACAATTAGTCTTGATGATCCCAACTCATATTCTCATTTGCCACCGGTTCTCGAGGAACCTTCGTCCTCTTTTTCTGAGGATCAGAATTATTTCAGTTCTGTTCTGTTTATGCGCTGCTTCAATTATGATGCTGTTGGTAACCTCTAATTCTAACTTTATTGCAATCATCGGCTGCAGATGATGACCCACTACCTGCAATAGAGGATCTCCAAATTTCAGGTGAAGCTTTTCCAGGACAGCAACTCAAAGCATGTGGATACTCTATAAATGGGACAACCAGTTGTAATTTTGAGGTATTTCTGTTATAATGTCTCCATATTTCCCTTGTTTCTTACGTGTTGGTGCTTCGATTATTATTTTCTTTTGTGTCATAATTACACTGGATTACATCTTGCTTTATGATGGCATAATTACACTAGAAATGTCCTTCTAGGCTTTAACTTGCCTTGTTCCTCAACTTGCAGTGGCTGCGCCATTTGGAAGATGGATCTTTTAATTTTATAGATGGTATTCTTTATCATCAATTTTGATTCTAGTTTATTCTTTTCTATTACTATTCATTTTTAGTCTTACACGTTGTTGATGACAGGTGCAAAGCAACCAATTTATCTTGTTACCGCAGACGATGTTGATGCGTACCTTGCCATCGAAGTCCAACCACAGGATGACAGGAAGCGGAAAGTACTCTTCTCTCTCTCTGTGTGCTCACACACTCATGTGTGTATGTATCATATGTGCTCTTGAATCAACATTAAACAAGTAATTAAAGAGAGAGTGCCAGTTCTCAACACTCGTAACAAATCAATTATTTATTTATATTTTTTCTGGCAAAGTTAGGCTTCTTGTTTTCTGATGAAAAATTCGTTTATCTGCCACTAAATGCTAGAATTGAATTTTATTAGATTTGAAACATTAAATTCTTATATGATAGTTTGCAGCATTTTCAAAGGCAAATTTAATGCTTGACTGCCTATGAAACCCTCTAGGAGAAGGAGAAGTCAGTCATCTCTATCCCTTTTGTAATGAGGCATGCCTATTAACATGGACTTTTATTCCTCTGGCTATTAGGTGTACCTCCCACCAAATGCTGAAGAAAGGTCTAAAGATGTAAAATGAAACCAAAAACTCAAATGAATTTGGATATTAAAGCACACTGAGTCATTCTCTTTTTTATCTTTTAACAAATTGTGGATGCTATATAGTTAAGCTTCTTTTCCCACCTACCTGGCATTACATTTTGGGCAATTGGTGGTCAATCTCAAGTTCCTTTCTTTTTGTCTGCACCTTGGCAGCTCATTTAAATTCGTGTTGTTACAATACATGAGCTGAATTTTGACATTTTTCTACTGTACTTACCCCCAAAATTTGTCGTTTTAGAGTATTTACAATTAGGACACAAAAGGGATGAACCCCACACCTGGTGTGTTAGCCTCTCCTTGTTTTCATCTTTTGCCTTCTGAAACATAGATCTCTTGAACATGAACATTAGTACATAGTTGAAACTTGAAACCCAATTATGTTTGAAGGCAAACCTCATAAATATAAGTTCCGTTAGTATTTGTTGGCAAGATATATGAGTTGAGCTGGTCAAATGGTTCTCAGATAGAGATGCAATTCTATGAAATCCTTGCCCGTGCCTCTGCCTGGCAGTATGCAACCAGGCATGCAACCATGAGACTTTGAAAGATCCATGCAACATTGTAGTGTCAAACAATATTACAGTAACCTTATAACAATATCAATATTACAGTAACCTTATAACAACTACTATAACAGGAGTGGTTGTAGCACCTACTCCAAACCATAAAGAAATGAAAAAAGAAAAATGTAAAGATAAGGAACGGTATTTGGTAGGTCTGGTGAAGCATAACCCTTTTTATAATCATATTGCTTCTGATCCTTTATTTAGTGTATATCACGCTGTAGACAAATTATCGATCCACCTGGTAATTGTATACCTTGAGAGGACTACTGCAGTTGTGGCACCAATATTTGCAAACTTTTCTCCTACAATCCACAAGACTATTCACTTTTACTGCTTGTAGAATGCACCGTAATTTTGATGCGATGAACCTTTTAATTCTGGTGATCGTGTAGGACTTATTTATCCCCACAGTTCATCTCCTATAAATATTTAGATAATCTTCTTAAAGACACCAATGAACAAATCTTGTTCTCTGTCCTTGTTAAGAGCGTCCTTGAAATGCTGTTCACAAAGTTAAAAACAATTTATATGATAATATAGATATGGTTGTCATAGAATATAATGTTTTAAGTTATGAAGAACAAAAGAAACTTCATACAGGTTTCTATTATTTTATATTGTTTAAGCTCAAAGGTTTTTTTATTCAATCCGCAATGCTTCTATGCCAACTCTAAAGCTGCTTATTTATACAATGCCGTAAAAACCTTAAGTGCAAGAAAATTTGAAAATTTCGATAATATTACCAAAAATAATAGCTAAATTCAGTAGAAATTATAAAATATGTGTTTGGCCATCCGTGGAGTTTTGCACAAAATCTCAAGGGCTCAGGGGCTTTGTTGCGAGCTTTGCTCAGAATCATACTGCGGCTTCAAGAGTGATGCCATTCGTCCAAAACAAATTTCATTGACTAAAAACTGGGTTGTTGAACAGGCCACCTTTATATTTTCCACGGCATATTCGGTCCCCTGAAGCTTAGTCTTATTTCTGTACCTCGGTTCTCATCTCATGCTATACCTCTATTCAATCAAATGTTGGTAGTGCAATCCTCTAATAAATAAAGTACCTCAACAATAAACATAATTTTTTTTTTTTACTCGAGTAGTGTTGTCACACCAGTTGTACTCTGTATATCTAGTTGGTTTCACTGTGTTGGATTTATTGAGCATTTGCTGTTGAAACTGCCAATACCCTTTCTGCTATCCATTCATATAAGCTCCAAATAAGCCCCACTGGACACATAGTCTATATACACTGTCATTTACTTGTAAATCTAAGAATCCTTTTTAAGTTGAAAAGTGGGAAGCTGATTGTACTTCACTTTTTGACATTTTTTATTACTTATCTACCCCTGCTTCCTCCATTTTATCTCACGGATCTCTTGTTTTTATGCTTAGATCTCTCAGTTGACTTGTATATATTAAAATATATGCGTAGTGATTGTGGTGCTTAGGAGTCAGGTCAGAATTCTTGCATATTTTTACAAGGTTTTCGGAAAATTTCTAGAGAATGTTTCATTTTTTTTTTTTGGAAAACAATGTAAGAGTGTTCCAACGTATAAATATTGCTTCTTTCCTTTGAGTTTTATTTCATCACGAATTTCTGTGCACGAAATGAAATTTTACTTTTTAATGGGATTCCTAGCATGAAATTTGTAAGGTGACCTTTTTCTTTGTATTTCAGGGTAAACTCGTTAAGGTCTTCGCCAATGAGAACAAAAAAATCACTTGCGGTAATTGATACTTGTGCAAATTATAGCTCAAGCTTACACTTAATTACGTTTTGGGGAGTCTAAGGTCCTTTTTCTCTGTTACTACTTCTATGTATAATTTGTGTGTATTTCGATAATTGCTGTCATGGAATAATGAGTGACCTTAAGTTACCCCCCACATAATCATCATGTGCTCACATTTATGCTTTTGAACCACTTGATTTAACATGTCAATTGTATATTAATTAAAAATATCTTCAAAATGCCCCTTACGTGTAGGTGGTGGATAATTTTTTTTTTAAAATGGGTGGCAGTGAGACTTGCACTTGATCTAAAAGTTTAGATGAGACCAAATGTTCATCATTTAAATATATCTTCACGCATGCTTTGAGAGGATTTTAGTACACATCACAAACTTAATGCTCGTTGTGTAAAATATTTTGTAAAATAGCAGGGTATATATCTCTTTGCTAATTCTTTGCTTCATTGTTCTTTTTTCTCCAGTTATTATTGTTGTTGACTTGCCGTTATTGTTATAGTAGAAAATTCTAAATTTCATTTCTACATATCAAACATTACAAAGAGACGTATATATATATATATATATATATATATATATATGTTTCTCCTACATTTAAGCATACAGATAAATAATATTAAGCCTACTCTACTAAAACCATGACTCCTTAATTACATATATTTAAAGCCATAATTATAGCTAATTACAGCAACTTCTCACTCCTTAAGCTGGTTCTACGATATCCATCATTACTAGCTTGTTAACACGCGAAGGAAGCATAGGCTGAAACAACCCTTTGGTAAGTATATCTGCAAGTTGTTTTCCACTAGTGACAAATGGAATACAAATTTGATTCCTTTCATTTTTTCCTTGATAATTTTTTTTTTTCAATTTCAACATGCCTTGTCATGCTGAATAGGATTGTGAAAATGTTTATAATAGCTTCATTATCACATAAAGCTTTATCGCTCGATAACTTAAAGTTGCTTGAGTAATATTTTTAATTACATCAACTTAAATATGCTTTACACCATTTCTCTAAACTGGACTTTAGCACTGGATCTTGCTACCACAATTGCTTCTTACACCTCCAATTAACAAGACTTCATTCGATAAATGTGCAATATCCTGATATTGACCTCATGTCATCTATAGAGCTTGCCCGTATTTTAGTTGAAGATGATAGTTCTTTGAGAAAAATAAGCCTTTTCCGTGTGTTCTTTTCACATATTGTAGGATCTTTCGCATGTTCCATGTAGGATTTAGAAAGAGGTTGCACATATTGACTAGCTACATTTACAATGCAATATTAATTTTAGCGTGAGATAAATATATTAGCTTACCAACCAATCTAATGATATCACCCCTACCACAACACTCAAAAATAGCCTTCCAAGTTAACCTTGGCCAACATACCTAATTTCTTAATATGCTCTGTTTTCTCCGCGACAAAAACATTCTTTTAAGGTTTCCGATTTCATCAGCATCATTAACTTTTCCACCTTTATAATGTTGGAAGAACATGATATGATCCTTTGGCTTTGGATATTCGCAGAACGATGAATTGCTTTGGTAAACTTCTCAAACCAAGCCCATGATAATTATTTGTCATATAAGGACTTTTCTTAACATGCACACTTTTTTCATTCAAAAATATCTTCAAAGCCATGTGGTAACTCCATGTACACTTTATCTACTAAATCTCCATATAAAAATGCGTTCTTAACATTAAGTTTCTCAAGATGCAGTCTGAATTTATGGCAAGTAATAAGAACACGAATTTAATTAGTTTGGGCAGCAGTGCAAAAGTTTCTTGATGGTCCGTTGACCCTGTAAGACTATGAGCCCTCTTCGCAACAAGTCTTACTTTGCAAATTTCAGTTATCCCATGTGCCTTGTATTTTAGTCTCGAGTCTCGAAGTCTTTTACTAAATCTGAATATCATGCCATGTTGTCAGTCTGTTATGAAATCGCATGGCTTCGGGGCTTTTTGTTGGAAATTGGTGTTTCCACGGTTTTCTCCATCTCCTCTTTATGTTGATAATACGAGTCTATTCAGATTGGTAGTAATCCAGTTCTTTGTGAGCGTACAATGTAGATTGAGATAGATTGTCATTCTATTTGTGAAGTGCTTGGTCGACATGAGATTTCTCTTCATCATATCGCCAATGAACACTAAACAGCTAATGTTTTTACCAAAGCTCTGTCTTGCCATTGCCATCAATTTATGGTTGACAAATTGATACTTCTTGATCGACCATTATCAATTTGAAAGGGATGTCAATGAGGTGTCGTAATCTAAGAGATTTGATTATATTTTCCTAATCAAGGATATTTGATTATATTTCCTAATATAGGAGATTTTTTTATCATGCGATTTTCTAATCTAGGAGATTAGATATGTAGATGACTATAAATTCCTAGTATAGGAGATTTGATTGTAAATTACTTAATTTAGAAGATGTAATTCCATTATATAAAGGAGAAGGACAACCTCAATTGAGGATTCAATCCAATTAACAATAATTAAGTATAAGATAGCAATATTATAGCCGATGACTGCCATAATTACAGAAATAATATACATATTTCCACAGTTTCATTTAATATGTTCTCCTGTAGGTTTCAGTTGTCACATTGCTACTCCAATTGACATCAAAATCTAATTCAAAATTTTAAATTCGAGTTTTCCTTTTTAATTATTTTCTTGCTGTTTGGTTTGTCCATTTTTATTGCTTTAGTTTTTAATATTCATCTTTCCTTTCTCTTGCAGACCCTGAAATGCAAAATTGCATAGAGAAGACACTTTACAGTGGTCAGGCTTCGTACAAATTATCCCTGTCGGTAAGAGTGCCACTGGATTATTTATACTCTTTATTCTTTAACCATATGATTGTTATCTTGTCTCTAAGTCGTACTAATCTCTTTCAAGAGCCTTTCTTTTCTGATCTGTCTTTTTTTTTTTCACCTCTTCTTTTGACCTCAAGACTGGGTACTTTGATATATGGGAGCCAGCTACATTGGCAATAAAAAGGGGTGGTTACAGCATCAAGTGTAATGGACCAAGTCATGTTGTCATCGCCGAGAAGTTTTCACCATCGATAATTGTATGTTCTCTATCCATTTTGTTGGCTCACATTAACCGTGAATTTGCCCCTCTTACGATACATACCTCTGTAATCCCTCTAATAGAAGTAAGAAGGGGCGACAACCATCTTACAGACTGTCATTTAAGAAATTTGAATTCTAGTTCCTGTGGACTAACTGAGTTTGTACTGGTTAAGAAGCATGATTAGATCTTTCTTTTGATGCTTTGGCATTTTATGTTCAATACAAGTTAATGAATTATTACAAAAGTCATGCAAATCATTATATGCCCTGTTATTGAAAAACGGAAGATGCAAAACAATATAGAAGCTTAAGAGCTTAATTGATTAAGACAATTGTAGATAAAGATTTATTTAAGACACTTGATATCCTTACCTCCGAAATGGAGCCCCCTCCCTCAATAATCCAACCACCACCTAACCAGCCACTCACAACCCAACAACCACCTAATTTGGTCGACGCTGGCGACGGCGACGGCAATAAGGCATCGTTCAGCAAACCCCTCACTACTGGCCTCACTACCAACCTCACGCCACATATCTATGGCCAATCCGGCCAATACCCACACACACAGGCGACGGCCCTATGTGGAAACCTTAGCATTGCCGCTCGAACCGGTACAACAACCAGAGGTGTGACGTACTGGGTTTATGCGGGGACTTTAGGCGTTGGCAAACATGGTGGAAGGAAGATAGAAACAGATTGAAAGATGGATCGATCTGGGACTTGACCCAGATTACTCAAGACCCGGCTACTTTTCCGGTAGCCGCGCCCGACCTGCGAACTATGCAGAACATTTCGATGCCGAAGGGACTGTGGCTAGGACCACGCGCAGCTCTGGCGGCGAAGCTACCGGCGCATGTAGGCCACGCACCTCCAGAGAACCTAAAAAATCAGCACGCCAATTCCAGATCACTCAGCATGCTTGTTTTGCAATTAGATGTGTTGTTTATACACAATCAAAGGAAAAAGTGGGTGGATGCATATGGTATGGTATGGTATGGTATTCAATCGACGATTTAGAGTAGAGGCGAATAAGTTTGTTGTGTCTGTTAACGAATCAGACATTGTTAGGATAATAGAGTGGGGCTCGAGGATGTCGAACGCAATTTATATAGGGAGGTTTGGTGTACTTTGGATGGTGAATATTGTTGATAAGTTGAGAGTGGCTAGTAAGTTGGAGGATTTTGTCTCCAACTTCAATGAGTCATAAAGAGCTTTTCCAGCACAACGTTGTCGATTCATTATTTGCTGGAGATTTTACTTGGTCTTCCAACCGAGACCAACCTGTCTTATCGAGAATAGATCGAATTTCGGTTTGTGGAGAGTGGAAGGCAGAATACCCAGAGGTCACGCAGAGGAGATTGGGGAGGTTGTATTCAGATCATTTCCCTATTTCATTGTCTGGGAACGCAAGGCGAGGGGAAAGAAGGCCTTTTAGGTTCGAGAAAATGTGGTTAAAAGTGGAAGGTTTTGGAGAACGAGTACGGAACTGGTGGGCATCCTATGATTTTAGGGGGTCTCCTAGTTATGTTTTGGATCGAAAATTGAAGGCTTTGAAAGAGGATCTTAAGAGATGGAATGAGGAGGCGGTGGGAGACGTTAGCTATCGCAAAAATCAATGCCTTTCAGACTTAGAAGAGTTGGATGGGAGGGAGGAAATTGGAAGTTTGACAGGGGAGGAGAGGGCAAGACGTGGAGAAATAAGGGTAGAGTTGGAGANAGATGGAATGAGGAGGCGGTGGGAGTCGTTAGCTATCGCAAAAATCAATGCCTTTCAGACTTAGAAGAGTTGGATGGGAGGGAGGAAATTGGAAGTTTGACAGGGGAGGAGAGGGCAAGACGTGGAGAAATAAGGGTAGAGTTGGAGAGGTTGGTGGAGATGGAGGAGATTACTTGGCGTCAGAGATCCAGGGTCAAGTGGTTGAAAGAAGGGGACAGATGCACTCAATTTTTCCATGAAGTTGCTAACTCCAACAGACGCTACAATTCTATCACTATGTTAGAGATGGATGGGGTTACTTATGAGGAGCCACAGGAGATCAGGACCCATATAGTAAGCT
>CAIGRO010185684.1:0-15138 GCA_903798355.1 Fraxinus baroniana
ATTAAAATTTGTTTTGGAAAAAATGTACTTAAAAATAGTGATTTTTGTTGAATTAATCTTCCTTGCCAGAAGATTTTTGACAGGGCATTTACAGGCCTCTCACATGGGGCCGGGACCCATATGTATTAAAAAAAAAAAAAAATTGCGTGGGCTCCAACATGTGTGTTGTATGTAAAATTTCTGTACAAAATTTTCTGTACGTCAAGCATGGTCCTTTTTTTTTTAAGAATGTACTGTTTGAGAAATAAATTTTTTTTTTTTGAATTTACGTATAATAATATTTTATTAAAAAATTTAAAAAAATGTATTTTGAATAAAATGAAACATACGGAACTTTATGTTTAGATAAGATATTTTGATTTTCTTTTATCCTTTTGGTTGTAAAATTTGATGTTTGATTTGATAATGATTGATGTGTTGTACCACTAATTTGCACGATAACGAATCTCTGCATACGGCAATTGTTACATACGCGTCCTTTGTACGGCTTCGATTTAATCTATGATTGAAGTGATTATAAGATAATTAAGTGAATTTAATGTGCAATTGTTTATAAACGATTAAACTTAAGCACTGTTTGGCCATCATCTTGAAAAAAAAATGAATTTTGACTAGTTAAAGAATGTGCAATTAAAAATAGTAATTTATTTTTAAATTTTACATACAAAATATTTTATTATGTAAATATAATTAAAAATAAGTGTGAGAAATCAAGGGCGGCGCCACAAGAAAATAACCGAGGGGGCAAAATTTAAAAATTATGAGGACTTTTTTGTAAATCTTTAAAAAACTTTGGGCAAAATAACATATTTGAGATTTATCGCGGGGTCAATGTCCCTATGGTAAATCGATTACTAAAATAAAGAATTTTAAAATAATGATTGTCAAATAGTGGTTAAATGGATTAAAATGAATGTTTGATAAATGAGTAGTATTTTTGAATTTCACGAAATATGGGAATAAAAAATATTTTGATCGATTATAAATCATTTATAAATTTTAGACAAACAAGGGCTTAATCCTTTGTTCCTACGGACTCCCTAAAATAAAATAACCAAGTCAATTCCACGATAGATGACGTGTATATATGTAATACTTATATTAGGCAGCTAAATATTTAATTATATAGCAATAATTTCTATTGAGCCCCACTCATAAGTGATTATGAGCCACTCATAAGTTGATTACCTTGTTAACACAAAGTTGGCTTACCTAATAAAGACTATTTTCCTCAAAACACTTAGCCGGAGGATTTGTCTTGAAGGTTATATAACATGACACTTCGAATAGTACACAAGTTTAAATAGTGAAATTCAACTTCCTTCAAAAAAGAAGTTCGATCATTTTTTAGACACTGGTCTTCAATTTTATTTTTGTAAACGTAATCCATGTAACTTTGAGATGTATCTGTCTAGGAAGCATCTTATGAGTTGGAGTAGAAGTTGGGTTTATCCAATTGGGACATTTTTTTTTCCTTATCAAGATTCGTGGCATCTAGTTCGAAAAGGAAAAATAGAAAGCCAAAAACAAGAATAGGATATAATTTCGTAATCACATGGATAACACCATTCCAATACTTCTATTATTACAAGCGTGCATATATGTTTTGTAGTCAATTTTAAACTTGGATAAAGAAGAATTTTTATAATAATTGACTATTGATATGAAACATTGTCACATCTTAAGATCAAGGGCATCTAATTGAATTGGTTGTTTTCTTTGCCATTAAGTTGTGAAGTTCAATTATAGTCACCATGCTGAATTGGGACACGTGTATATAGTTTCAATTTTGTCCTAATTTACCTTATAAATAGGAAATAGTCATTAGAATTTTATATTATTATCATAAAAGAGAGATGTTAGAGAAGATAGGGCGTACGATTTTCTTTAATCAACTTCTTTTCATCGTGAATTACTATAGTGACGGAAGATGACATATAAATCTTGCGAGTCTTTATTTATATCCGCGAACTGATTATTCTCCATGGAATAGAATTATGATTTGCTTCGTCATGTCATTTACCTCGATGGCTTGACAAGTTAGACGCAACACCATTTATAAATATTGAATACGATCTTTCTTAATTAATTAGAAGGTCGAGTAAAACATAGGCCATTTATCTTTGTCAGGTAACTTCTAATTATATTTTTATACTTCCTAAAGAAAAAGTTAACGTCATTTTAAGTGCTTACGTTTGAAGAATGTGCAAATGTCATAAATTAAATTAATGAGGTCCCCTTTGGAACATTATCCGATTTGGCTTTTGCCGACATAGACAATTGAGAGAGATGCGGGTCAAAATTAATAACTAATAATGAGAGAGTCGTGAATTAAAATTAAAATAATTTAATAGGATCATAAAAATATTTCTTTAAACCCTTGTTTGAGCCCATTTATATGTTAAATTGAGTTTTGTAATAAATTTTTTTTTTTTTGAAGAACGTATTGTTAAAAGATAGGAAATTTTTTTAATTTACGTTCAAATATATTTTATTGTAAAAACGCAATATTTTATTGTAAGAACGAGAAACTGAAAATGAAATTAAAGAAAAAATTTGAATTACGGAACTTAAACAACGCGACAAAAACGTATACGTACAGGGAATCACATTCCCCCACACGTTAGAATCACACACCATTGGGGCTTCCCTTCTAAGTTGATGGTTTTCCTTGTTTTCTATGTGCTACAAGATGAAAAATACATCTTTTAAAATATACTTACGAGAGACTTTTTTCTTATAAAATAATTTTTAATAATTCAAAGGGATAATTACATGCGAAAAAATATAAAGTTATTATTTTGCCCTTTTTAAAATTGTTAAAAACGTGATCAAAGTAATTTTTTTGGTTAACAAACGAACATATAGACAAAAATAGTTCATATGTCCTTCTGTCGCAAGGGAATTAAAGGTTCGGGAATACAGTTGCAACAAATGAAAAGTTAAGATAAAAATTACAATAAGTTGAAAGATTTGTGATTGCGGCTACAATTTACCCTAATTCAAATTTCCCATCTTACAAAAGATGTAAAATATTCTCTTTCATTCACTTTAAATTTCCACGCACTCACGTGTAATAGTAATCGAGACAATTTTAGAACAAAAATCTAAGAAATTGTGATGCGTTTGGTTTTTTGTTTCAAGTTGTTTTCAGTTTTGCAAAATAATGGAAACGTATTTGGCTTGATATTTATTAAAATGCATTTTCAAAACGATGTCAAATTTATAATAAAAACTCAAAATATGGAAAATAAGCGTTTAAATAAATATTTAAAAAAATGCAAAAAAAAAATATGAAATTCTAAAGAATAAAATTTTAAATTTTAAAAAAAATAAAATTTTTGAAAAAATCTAAAATTCTGAAAAAAAAAATATGAAAACATAAAAATTATATTAAAAACAAAAAACTCTAGAAAAATAAAAATAAAAAATAGTAAAAGCTTTACGTAAAAATTCTAAAAAAAAACATTTAAATGAGCACCGATAAAAATTCTAATCACACGTCATTAATTTTTATTTTTTTCGATATTTTGAACTCAATTTATTATTTATTTTATTATTTATAAAAAAATATTGTAAAATTCATTAACTTTAAAATGTTATATATTACTTGATAATATATTAACATAAATTTTTTCTGTTTTAACTAAATAATGAAATTTTATGAAATAAAATGTCATACACAAATTTTCAAAATTTCAAACTAAACATCTTTTCTAATTTTCTGTTATGAAAAGTAATTTTTCAAAATGAGAAACCAAATACGTTTTTAGCTATTTCAAATTACTCTCATAACAGAAAACTAAAGCGAACTCAAAATTGAAACACAAACAAAACAAACCCTTAATTTTTGTAGTTTATGTGTTTTGTGTGGAGGACACGACAAAAGGAGAGGATGTATGGATATAAGAAAAACAAACAAATCACATGTCACTACAATATAAAAGAGGCAAAAAACTTGGTGCCATGTGTCGCGATTTCCCATCGTCATAAAAAATATTTTTTTATTTTTTTTCCTCAAGCATCTCCTCCTCCTCTTCACGCAACCCATCCCATCTTCCATTTTCACACACATTTCCCCCCTTTCTTAACGTCATTTACCTTCACCCATAGAATTCCAATTTCCATTCTGATTCCGACCATACTTACCAACATACGCATGAATATTGCAAGTACCTTTTATGAGTTTTGGGATTCGATTTCGTTAAGAATAATAACTCAAACTCTTACATTGAAGAATATTTTCATGTTTAACTAAATTTTATCCGTGAGACACACAGACTCCATCTGTAGAGGTTTAAAGGACCCTTTACCTCAACATGTGCATGATGCATCCCCAACCCTAATAAGAATGATCAAAAAGTTCCTCGAGATTTTAAATCGCTCTTTTATATGTTGATCAAAATTAATTGTCCAAGATTGTAATAAGAGGTTGGCACTCTATTGTGTTAAGGCTATATAGTAATTGCTACTCTACAAATTGGGGTATGCTGTTTATCTTGATCGTTGCAAGAGTATATCAAGATTAATGACATTTGTGCGTTTTGTTATCCGTAGGTATATTGGACTGGATCATTTTATGTCGGAGTTTAATTTTAATGCATGATCATTCTTGAGAAAATCACTTTGACTATTTCGTAAATTACCTCAAACTTTTATGTGTGTTGTGATGTTGCTATTCGTGAACTATATGGTCTTTAATGCACTAATGATTGAGATCTAATTATCAAATCAAATATCTCGATATGTTGGGAATTGGAAGCAAGCGAAGTAGCAGACGAAAAATCGCATACGAAATTCGTTGCCGCAATAATTTTCTTGAGATCACTTTAGTCTAAGCCCAATACTTGACGATGAAGTGTTATTGGGATTTGATCGCAAAGAAACTGTTGAATAAAATTTTATTTTAAGTGAGAAAATAATTAGTGGGAATGTCAATTTAACCCAATAATAATTATTTGATGTCTACCAGGGTAATGGATTAAGATAACAAATCAAGATGATATAATTATCGAGAAATAAAATAAAATTGCTTATAAAATTTTATATATTTTGAGAGTTCAGTTTTGGACCTTTAGTGAAATAAGTCAAGAGACAAGACTAGTAATTGACTAACAGATCAAATCAAATAATATCCGTTCAATTTTTGTGACTTGATTTTTATTTGTTTGATTAGTCCCTTTAGTAACTCCAAGAAAAGTCTAGAGTATAATTAAAGTTTAAGGATTGCACATATAACTTGATCAAAAATTGACCAAAGTCAAACTAGTTGACCAAATGGTCAAACTTAAATTTCAACTAATTGAAAATCAAAATTCGTATTTGACCATAAGAAAGTGTTTTCAAAATAAACTTCCAATATTAAAAAACGAGATTGCAAATACATTAAAAATTCAAATTTCGAATTAAAAAGGCAATGCAAACAATTTACTGACAACTTCCAAAGGACAAGTTTCACGTGGACGAAATATTGGTCACGACAAGCAAATGAATAAGATTCATGTTTAATTTGAAAAAAGAAATAAGATGGATCAACTTGGTTTAAACATCGGACGAGAAAACTGAAAAGAGTAACTATGTGATAGTTACCCCAGGAATGTGACCACATGCCTTTATACTGAGAATCGGTGTAACAATTTTGAATGAACTATATGACTGCATGTCCATACACTACACGATTGCATAGCACAATTTTGGGGCGATTTTTTCAATTTTTGGAAAGAATTTTAGTTTATTTCAAAATTAGTTTTATGATATTTCTTGATAGTTTGAATATTAATTCCGTTTTAAGTAGAATTTATGGGTTCCATATAAATAAAGCTCATTCCATTCATTGTAAAAGAGACAATTATTAAGAGATTTATTGCAAGGTTTATTGATTTCTTCTTGTTCATCATTCAATTAATTTTGAACTTATCAAAAATTAAATTCTTCTGACATTCATTAATTTCAATAAGGTTCATAAGTTTTTGTGATCACGGGGTCCAGATATTGTTGACGATTGTCTTGGTTCTTTGATTCGATAATTTATTTGGTCGAACTTTCAAATGTTGATTATTGACTTTCTTGGATTTGATCTAATCTGTTGTGGGCCTCATAGCTTCAATTGATATGTGGGCTCGTATTATTTGAGATCAGAGCAATGCTATAAAAATTAAGGTTATATCATTTTTTTAATTTTGTTTTGAGTCTTTGTTTTTCATTTTCCGCGTTCTTCGAATTTTTCGTCTTCAATCCATAAAATTTCAAAAGTTGTTTGTGCGCTATTTAGCATCCAAATTAGTATTTGTTTCTTTTGTTGGTATTTAGTTAAATTTTTAAGGGAAAAAAAAAAGAAAATTCAAAAAAACTACTAGCAGCATACAATTTCATTTTTTTTAGTAAAAAAAATTCTAAATTTAAAAGTGTCCATTTCGAATTAAAGAAATACTTTCTTGAATTTATCCTTAACGTTTATTCAAAGCTCAAAATTGTACCTTTTTGAATCATTTTAGATCACTTTTCTTACTCAATTCTTTGTTTGTACTCCACAAGGGTTAAATTTTGATTGAGATCGAATTAATTTTTTTAAGTACTTTCAAGAAAGTATTGAGTGGAAAAAGGCGGAGTGATGAGACTAATAAAAGGAAAAAGTCAAATTGGATGATACACGAGTGTACATACGTGAGGCAAATATTAAACTAGATTTAGGATGTCTCACAGGGATGATTCTACTTCATGAGGATAGTAACATTAATGAGGATGCGTTGATGGATGCCAAATTACGAATAATGATGTATATATGAGTTAAACATGAAATGAGGGGTAGAGATCTTGTTGCAAATTGTGTTGATAGAAGTATGAGAAATATTAAAATGTCAATTCCTTCATTCAAAGGAAGGAGCGATCCGAAGGCATACTTGGAGTGGGAAAAGAAGGTAGAATTGATATTTGATTGCCACAACTACTTGGAAGAAAAGAAGGTAAATATTGTGGTATTTGAATTTACCGATTATGCTATCATTTGGTGGGATCAAGTAGTAACATCCAGGAAGAGAAACAATGAGAGGCCTATAAATACATGAGAAGAATTAAAACCTATCATGCGAAATAAGTTCGTGTCTAATCATTATTATAGGTAGTTTCATCAAAAATTGCAAAGCCTCAACCAAGGTTCTAGAAGTGTGAAGGATTATAACAAAGATATGGAGATTGTTATGATTAGGAGCCTGTTTGGTACGGCTTAAAATCCAATTAAAATTGAAAATATGACCGTTATTGGGTCCCACCCGTCTAATAAAAGTCAACAATAACGGGTATATTTTCAATTTTAATCTGATTTTAATCTCTACCACACACCCTCTAAAGAAAATGTAGAAGTGGATAAAGAGGAAACCATGGCCCAACTTTTGAATGGTTTGAATATAGAGATAGCTAATGTGGTAGAGTTGCAACATTATATAGAGTTGGGAGACACGCTACATATAGCTATGAAAGTGAAAAGGCAATTGAAGAGGAAGATGACAGCCATGTATTCATCGGGTTTTAACTCTTCTTAAAAATTGAAGTGGGATAACAATAAAGGTGATGTGGTAGTTTCAAAAAATAGAACTAAGCTACCGAAGGAAAGAGAGGAAGTTGCTAGCAAAGCTACACCCAAGGCGAATTTCCAACCTTCTAGAAATCGGGATATTAAATGCTTTAGGTGCTTGGGATCAGGACACATTGCTTCTCAATGTCCAAACAAAAGGCGATGATCTTGCGTGACAATGGAGAGGTGGTGAGTGATAGTGAGGGTGAATATGATGACATGCCGGAATTGAAAGATGTTAGTGATGGTGAGAAAGTGGAGTATGCAGATTGCAGTGGGAGAATTGTTGGTTACACGAGAGCTTTTAGTCTTCAAATCAAAGTGGATGACTTGAAGTAACAAATGGAGAACATATTTCATACGAAATGCCACGTCAACAATAATGTATATAATATGATTATTGATAGGGTAGTTGTACCAATGTGGCTAGCACTAATTGAAAAATCGAGATTAATTATGCTAAAACATCCTAGACCTTATAAATTGCAATTGTTGAATGAATGTGGAGATGTTAATGTGAATAGGTGAGTGTTGGAGAGTTTCTCAATTGGGAGGTATTATGATGAAGTGATGAGTGATATAATTCCTATGCATGCTAGACATATTTTGTTAGGGAGGTCATGTTAATATGACATGAATGTAATTCATAATGGGTAAAAAATAGGTACAATTTTACTAAGGATGAAAAACCTATTACTCTTGTATCATTGATACCACAACAAGTATATGAAGATTAAATCAAATTAAAAAGTGAGGAAAAAATTGAGAGAAAAAGAGAGTAAGACTGATCTTACACAACAGGAGTGCAACAGAGAAAATAATGAAGTGACTAATTGTGAATAAAAAAAAAGTAGAGCGAAAATTCTTATGCGAGGAGAGAAAAGTCGAAAGTGATTTTTTTTACAAAAGAGAGTGAGTTGAAGATAGCAGTAGTTGAGAACCAACCTATGATCTTGTTGGTTTATAAGGAGTCATTCCTCAATCTCGAGGAAGCTAATACACCTCTTCATAATTTGGTTATTTCTTTGTTGCAGGAATTCGAAGACCTGTTCTCGCAGGACATGCTTAGTGGGATACCACACATTCCAAGCATTGAACATCAAATTGATTTCGTATCTGGAGCTGTCATTCCAAACAGGTTCACTTATCGAAGTAATCTCAAGAAGACTAAGGAATTTTAAAGACAAGTGGAAGAATTGATGAGAATGAATATGTGATGGAGAGTATGAGTCCATGTGCCATGTCAGTGCTACTTGTGCCAAAGAAAGATAGAACCTGGAGGATGTGTGTCGATTGTAGGGCCATCAACAATATAACAGAACGAAGGCCAATAGCTTACTTTAATGAAAAGCTAAGTAGAGCAGCTCTCAACTATCCTACATATGACAAGAAGTTGTATGTACTTGTTCGAGGTTTGGAGACATGGTAGCACTGCCTATGGCTAAAGGAGTTCGTGATTCACGCCGACCATGAGTCCTTGAAGTATTCAAGGTGTTATGGTAAGCTAAAGGAGACATACAAGGTAGATAGAGTTCATCGAAACATTTCCATATGTTATTAAGTACAAACAAGATAAAGAAAATGTGGTTGCGGATACTTTATAAAGAAGGTATGTACTTTTAATGTTTTTAGGTGCCAATTGTTAGGTTTTGAATATGTTAAATACATGTATGCTAATGATCTAGATTTTTCTAATATATACGAATCATGTAATAAAGGTGCTAATGGTAGATTCTTTACGTATGATGGGTATCTATTTCGGGAAAATAATTTATGTGTTTCTAAATGTTCGATCGGAGAATTATTAGCACATGAAGCACATATTGGAGGTATAATAGGCCATTTTGGGGTTAAGAAAACCTTAGAGATGTTAGGTGAACATTTTTATTAGTCTAAGATGAAAGTTGATATTGATCGGGTTTGCAGTAGATGCATCACTGGTAAATCTAAAGTTTTACCTCAAGGTTTATATACGTCATTACCTGTTCCTAGTGAACCTTGAATTGATATGTCTATGAATTTTGTGTTGGGTTTACCTAGGACTAAGAAAGGAAGAGATTATATATTTGTGGTGGTAGATAGATTTAGTAAAATAAAAGATTTTATTTCATATCATAAAATTGATGATGCCGCCAATATTGCAGACTCATTCTTTTAGGAACTTATATGGGATTCCTAGAAGCATTGTATCGTTTAGGTACGTTAAACTTCTTAGTCACTTTTGAAGATTTTTGTGGAATAAGTTAGGAATCAAGTTATTGTTTCTACTACTGTTAGCTACAAATGGACGGACAAACTGAGGCATTTAATACTATAGTTTATAAGAATTTAAAGAGTTCGGAAGATTGCTTTCTATCCATTTATAGAATTTGCATATAATAAGGTCACTCATTCTACTACTTCTTACTTACCTTTTGAAATTGCGTATGATTTTAATCCACTGACACCTTTCGAAGAGGAAGGGGATGATGTGATTCATGATACGAGGGAAAATCCAGGTAAGGATCATTTGATAATGACCTATGACTAGGTCACAAGCGAAGCAGGTCAAAGAAGCAATGTGACTACTTGTTCAAGTTAGGATGGACGAAACATTGATTACGACAAGTAAAAAGACAAGTTTCGTGTTGGGTTTGGAAGAAGAAATAAGTGGATCAACTTGGTTTAAGCAGCGAATGAGAAAGCTAAAAAGAGTAACTATGCGACCTATCATATGCATGCTTTTATACCAAGAATCAGAGTGACACTTATGTATGAACTATGCGACCGCATGTCCACAAACTATGCGATCGCATAGCACAATTTTAGGGCAGATTTTTCAATTTTTGGATATCTTAGTTTATTTAAAACTCTAATTTTATGATATTTCTAACAATTATTGAGAGATTTATTGCAAGTTTTATTGACTTCTTCTTGTTCTTCATTCAATTAATTATTTTTGAACTTATCAAGAAATAAACTATTATAGTGTTCATTAATTTATGTAAGGTTCTTAAGTTTTGTGATCACGGTCAATATATTGTCGGCAATTGTCTCGATTCTTTGATTTAATAATTTATTGGGTCAAACTTTCAAACGTTGATTCTTAACTTTTTTCAGATTGATTTAATCCGTCGTAGGTTTCGTAGTTTCAATTGCTACGTGTGTGGTATATTCATCATTTCACAACTTTTTATTGAGAATTAGATGTAAATGATAATTTCCACAAGGAAAAGTGAAAATAATTGTGAAAATGAAAATAAAAATAAAAAATGCTAGGTTGAGACAAAATGCACAATAAACTTCAAACGTATGAATATTTTGTGCTAATAACCATTCAAATTGTTCAACTTGAGTAATTAAACTCTAGTTAGATATTTAGCTTAAAACACACGTGATTAATTATGTTGGTCTACAACATGAAGTAATCAAGAAAATATCATTGTCCCAAATTAAAGAAAAAATTTATTTTTCATGTTTCTTGGGATTAAATTTTTAACAATGGGTATCCTAGCGTAGATATATGATTAACTATAAGTTGCATATCTAAATCTTGAGATTACATGTTTTATTGAACGATGCATAGGAATTTCTTGATTCTATGAATTTATTAGGATTGATTGAATTATTTTTTATGAATGAATTATTGTTTCGCTTGTGGCCAATAGATTTTGTTACATTTATCTATTGTTAAATCATATAATTGTCGATATATGTATTTGTAAAATCTTTGGTGGTGTTAATTTTGTTCAATTAGATATAATTCTAATTTTTGGGCATAGGAAATTATAGAATTGTAATTCTTTGTAAAAAAACTATTAGGTCTTGTAATTAGGTTGAAGAATTGAATTAAAAGTCAAGATTGAAAATTGAAGATGATCTGAGGGCGAAAAGGGAGTGGGCGGTGACAGGGAAGGCAATGGAATGATAGGTGCCCAAGTGAAAAGAGGCAACAGCTTTGTTTGTGACAATGGAACTGCGGATTAGAAGTGTTGAAAGAGTTGCCCATTACAGACACAGGTGCACTTGGGTCACACTCGAGCCCACCCAATTCACCCGAATGATAGCACTACAAGCGTTGAAGGAGTTGCCCATTGCAAACTTGGGTGCACTTGGGTCACACTTGAGTCCACCCAATTCACCCAAATAGTAGCACTAATTGATGTTACTAGGTAATATCGATTAGTCATCCATGGCGTCATCTTCAGGTGCTACTTGTGTGTAGCGATTGAAGCACTAACGACACGGTAAGGGCGCTGCCTCCCTCGTTCTCATCCGGTTGGTCGAGCGGTGGGTCCTCGAGTCTCGAGTCATGCAACTTTAGAACCTAAGAACAAGTTGAAGCACTGAATTGAAAAATTGGATTTTGAACTTGAGATAATTTTAATGATGGGTCAGTTGAGCTTCAGTTCATTTAGATCAGACCAATATGAGTAATAGATAGAATTATTTCACAATCGAGGGAGACATCTTGATTCCACTAGATAATACGGATAATTTTTGTTTTCTTTTAAATTTAATTTCAAGAAAATACGATAGATTCCAATTTATACTAAACACAAATCACGTTGAACAATGTTCTATCCGTAGGTAGGTTGCCTGAACAAACTAAACGTGATCATCATCTCCCCCTCAACCCGCCGTCCACACGCCACAGTTCCGTGAAATTACGAAATCGCCGTATCTTAAATCCATAATTCCACCTACCAAGGCAATAAGCCACCGGCAAACCGGGGTAACTTCGGAATTTCAGTCTCGCTCCGGTTTAAAAGGTCGAATTCACCGTACAGTCATAAAAAAGCTAATCTTTTACGAATTCACCATAGCCATAAAAGATCGAGTCTTTGTAATCCGTCGTCGTTTTGCCTCCTCTCACGTCCCCGAATATCTGCGTCGTTTTACGATAACCGGAATTCATCAAATTTGAGAATTGAATTAACTTCCAGACCTTTTAATTAGGTTAATATTTTACTTTTTTTTTACAAGATTTGTTCTGTAATCAATCGGGGTAACTGGTCTTGAGAGTTCAAAATTTTATTGATTTTGTGTGTATTTTTTTTAATTTTTTTTTGGCATAGTATGGAAAGAAGGGGGTGGATGATTATGGCAATTATCATATGCGTAATTTCCTTTTCATCTGGTAGAGGTAATATTCTCTCTTTCTGAAGAACTTTGAAATTCGGTTGGATAATTTATTGAGCATTTGAAGTTTGATTAATCATAGTGAATGGCACTAACTAGAGTTTTGGGAGATATTGCTTGTGAATTTGAGCTCAATTACTATATGACAAAGGGTTTCGACTGAATAATTGGTGGCATTGGTGTTTGTTTTGATTCTCTGGATAGAATTAGACATATCTTCCTTTTAATTGGCTAGCTAATAAAAAATATATAGATTGTCCAAAGCTTCAATGGTCGAATACAATTCACATGTGAGATAGGGAACCTGCATTCAAGCTCTCGTAAAAGGCCTTTCAAGACATTTTTGAAAATTATTATTTACATGTGCTGCTTTACTGATTTCCAGTGGCTTTTGTGTGGGGGCCTATTTTTTTGGTTTGTTTTGGTTGCAGAACTTAAGGTAAAGGTGAAGCACACACATCAACATCATCATCATATGGCGACTTACAATCACACGCTTGCAAGAATATTGGTTGAATATGCTTCAGCTGTAAGTTTGTTGTAAATTAACATTTTTCACAACAACCATGTGGAGAAGGTGATAATTATATCTAGTGAATTTTTTGATTATAATGGCTGAATAATAAACATCATCATTTACTGTTTGATCGAGTAAATTTTGTCATCTGGCAATGAATAAGAAAAATTATTGTAAAATAATAGTTTGGTCTGAAAAATTCCTGAGCACAACTATAACATTTTGATTATAGTACAAGGTTTTGAAGAGTTCTCGACATAACTAAGTCTTTTACTTGCAGGTGTATTTGTCAGACTTGACCGAATTGTTTACCTGGACTTGCTCAAGATGTGATGATATAATGAAGGTAATGACCAAGACATATTGCCAAGACTAAGTATACATTCTAATGTTAGTAATATGATCATAGAACAGCTATTGAGAAATCTGAGCATGGCAATGATGTCATATTGGGACCTATACAGGGATTTGAAATGATAGACCTGATTGTTGATGTGAAACGCTGCCTGCAGGTGAGAAAATATGGGCTCTTCTGAGTCTACCCTTTTTTTCCTTTGTTGGATTCTTTTTTTCCTCCAGGAAAGATTTATTTCTATCTTTTTGTGTTTCAAACATGTATTAGTTTTTTATTAACTGTTAAGATCTTGTACAGGCATTTGTTGGGGTTGCCAAGGATCTTAATGCTACTGTGATTGCGTTCAGAGGGACTCAAGGAAACAGGTATGGCCTATGCTGATGCTTCATGATTTTATCTTCTCTATGATTACATGTTTTACCTCAAATTTGATGCTTGAATATGAGTTTTTGAGTGCTATCTTTTTGTATGAATGAGTGAAAAGGAATTTTACTTCTCTGGTTTGAGTTCCTGCTTTAATATGCATCAGCTTCATTAACATCCAAACCAGAGAGTGATCTTCTGCATACTATATGACTTAGAAAGCACGTAAATGAAATTCACAAATAGCAGTTTAAATTGAGAAGAATTTGAGAGAGAAAGATGAGAAATTAGAGAGAGAAGTAGTTTGTATTCAATAATCAAAGTGTGTTCAAAACAAAAGGTTAACCCTATATCTATAGGGGTTTAAACAATTCTAAGTTATGTAGGAAATTAATAAAAAAAAATCTAATCTAAACTTCTTACGAAAATAATCCTAATCGTTAACAAACTAGCATTATAGAAGTCCTAATTAATTGAATTCCTTTTCGCCTCAAATGCACTTTTAGCCCCTCTATGGTGTGGATTAAAATATTAATAAAAATCTAAATCTAAATCAACGTTAACAATTAATTTTAACCTCACATTTCATGGATCCACAGCTTTTAACCACTTATTTCATCATATTTTATCAAAATTGACTAAAAATTTGATTTTAATCTAAATCAAGCATGGGCTTAGTGTTACATCATTTCTCCCTAGCCGAAAACACTCAACTCTGGTGAGTAATAGTGTAGATGGGCATCAAATAGCTTGGTATCCTTTTGACAAAACTCATCTTTATTAATCTCTAAGTAGCATCACTAGATGGACGATCTTTCCAATGTATGAGAAACTTGCGAAAACGATCATTTGTAAGTAACAAATTAATCCTCAAGCACCTCATCAATAATATCTTGAGAGGGAAATGTGGTAGTTGGAGCCTGAGGGGGTTGGGCAAGGAGTCTGAGTTGCAAAAATAGATGGTAAGATCTAGGGTTGGACATGGTTTGATTTTATGCGGTTCTATAGAGAACCAAACTAAAATTCGAATTTTTTGTTATTTAGTAAGTGAAACCGTCGGATCCAAATTTAATTATGGAATAGTCTCGATTCAGTTTGGTTCCTTTCGGTTCTTAATTTTCGTACAATAATTAATTTTTTTTAATATTTACAATGACGCTACAATAATTCAACTAATGACATGTTCAATTTTAACTCTTACAAAATAATGTA
>CAIGRO010185688.1:0-10217 GCA_903798355.1 Fraxinus baroniana
TGTTTAATTTATCTCTTTTTAGTTTAATTTGAGCATTTT
Organism: Fraxinus baroniana; assembly: GCA_903798355.1. Lineage (NCBI taxonomy): Eukaryota > Viridiplantae > Streptophyta > Magnoliopsida > Lamiales > Oleaceae > Fraxinus > Fraxinus baroniana. Next base: position 40 of record CAIGRO010185688.1, read on the forward strand.
ATTTGGCTTCCTTCATATGGATTTGACTATTTTCCCTATATATTAGTCAATTCCAATCTGAGGGAATTGATTCCGAATTATCGTTATATTCGATTTCTGAGACACGAAGCACTTAGGGTTTTTATGTTATGATCAGCTAGTTATCCAATCTATATATCCTTTTAGGCGTGAATCTTTTAGAGTTTCATCGTAATGTTATTGTGCATCTTGACTTTTGAATCAGGCGGGGAAATTTCTTTTTGTTTTAAAATATATGTTAAAACACATGAGATCGTTTACCATTATGAATGACGGGTACGATTTAAGTTTATCATTTTTTTTTTGTAATTAAAAAAAAATGATTGTCAAAATTTTTTTGTGGGAAAAGAAGCATATTGCTGAAATACTAAGCTGATTCAGAACTCAAAGAAGAGAGAAGCAGATTGAAGAAGAGAAGAAAGATATAGAACAAGAGAGAATTAGAGAATAAATACAAGTTTAGGGAAGAAGAAGAATTGAATTTGTGGAGGAAGATTTCTGTTAAATCAATTATTCAATAATCAACAATCTGATTACAATGAAATACTGGGTTACGTTTTGTTGGGTTAATGATTCAGGTATAAATGGAATTCTAATAAATCAAAGCTTTGAAGTATGAAACTAAGCTTTATATTTAATCTGATCTTCCTAGAATATTTTCGATTCCTGGTTGTAAGCTTTGCACCTTCAGATTATTCACCGTTTGCTTCCTGTGTTGATATTATTAGAATGTTGTTAGTTGTTCTCCTACTGATCAATTCGTCGAGAGGACTGTATTTTCGACTTTGGGTTTGATATGCTTTTTATACAGGCAATTTGGACGAGAGAGTGAGCGAGAGGGTATTGTATGATATTCTGATTCAAGCTGGGCGTGTTGTAGAATTGTATATTCCTCGTGATAAGGAAACTGCAAAGCCAAAAGGTTACGCCTTTGCACAATATGAATCAGAGGAGATAGCTGAGTATGCTGTCAAGCTTTTCACTGGCCTTGTTACACTGTACAATCGGACATTGAAATTTGCGGTAAGTCAAATCCTAAAATAGCTCAATTTATTGATGGTGTTGATTCACCTTTGTCAGTTCGATGCTTCAGATATTGTGTTGAATTATTTGTTCTATTTGAATTTGACTTTACTCTGCCGTCTTAGTATAAATTAGTGTATGCTGCTTGTATAGTTTTTAATGCAGCTTTATTCTAGCTTAATTTTTACTCCTCAATGAGTTATCAATTAAGTCAGCCCCTATCCAGTTCCCATCAAGCATCATATGGAGCATTGGTAGACTCATGATATTCATTGGCTTTTGCTTGTAAGTGAAGCAGAAACTTGCTTGGTGTTCTGCTGATGGTTGCAGGCTGGCAGCTTGATCTCTTGTTGAGGAGTGAAAAAAACTATATAGGAGCTTTGTTCTTCACTTTTTAAGTAAATAGTGACGGAATTGATTTTGGAAAACAGATTTCTGGGCAAGACAAGCCCTCGGCAAATTTATCTATCGCAACCTCACCTGTGGTTAATTCTTCTCCCAAACCAAGGCCTTACCCTGAACCATATAATGATATGGAATTTTCTCCACAATCTGCAAGGTTATCAACATCGTGCCGGTTTTCAGAGCACCAAGTAAATCATGCAAAAGGTGATTAATGCTTTTCTGTGTGGCCATTTTCTCTCCTCTACTATGCGACTCTTATTTTGATTTACTTTTGTTATTTCACCTGTTCTTTTGAATCCATTCTTATCTTTTTGACAATGTTCTTTTCTATTCAGTGCCAGTTCCATCTGGTGTATCTGTACACCAACCTAATGGATATAGATCACACTATGACAGCACCAATAATGAGTACAAACGGAGAGTATTTGGGGCAGCGTTGGATAGTATTAGTCACGCTAGACCAGGACGCTATGATGATAGGCGTAATTCAACCAAATATTATCCTTACTGATTTTCCCAAGGACTGGAGTAGAGGCCAACTCTAGCAGTTTAAACTGTTGTTTCAGATGGCGTAACACAGTAGTTTGGGTATCTTGTATTGTGTGTTTGTTTCTGATTTAATCTTCTGAATTTCCAAGTTCCTAGTGCCATGAATGTCGTAAAATGCACACACAAGTATTAGGTCTGTATGAAAGAAGGTTTCTTCTTTTTCAGTTAGGCATTAGAGTTTATAGTAGAGAGATCTGGTGTGTTGAAGATAATGTTTGTCTTGACAGTTTTACATATTTGCTTTGCATGATTAATTCTTCTGTTCAATCACACATGCAGCATCATCCCTTCTTTAGTCTTGCATCATGTTCAAAAAGTTAATTTGTGCCGCCCAGTTGATGAAAATAATATCAGTATTGCTTCAAGACAGTGCATTTTTTCTTTTTCCTTTTTATGTTTCTGAGAGTTTTAAGGCTATATTTCTTGTATAAGGATACTGCTAGGGATCTTTTCCACATGCAAACAGTGGCAATATAAATGTGTGATTAAGTCAGGAATTAATTTTATATTGCTGTGAAAACAAAGCTGAATTTATGGAAACCTGAATGATCAGTGAGCAGCATGTATTTTATCCTTATCTGCTTGTTTCTTTAATTTTCTATAACCATGGATTCTCTATAACTATCAAACTTTTTGGGCTCAGTTTAGAGGACTTAAGAAGTATGCCTTTCTTCTTGCTCTTGGTAGAGTGTGGATATGCCCTTCTACTGCCTCTTATGCAGACTTGTATTGTCGTGCGCAAATACTTCGTCTTTTAGCTGACAAATTTATAAAGTTTTGGAAATTAATGGGGGATTCTAAATGGGACTAATAAGAGTTCGATTAGACTAGGGAATTTTGATTTTTGATAACTTGTGACATTATAAGTTCCTATATATTTTAAAAAAGAGAACTAGGCCTTCCATTTAGACTATTGAATTGATTGATTATTGCGATTAAAATTTCTTGTCCGGATTCTCTTCTCTATCTTTCTTACTTCTTTTTCCCTTGTCTTTTTCCTCGCTCAACACTCTTTTTATTTTTTATGGGTCTACGAGCTCTGCATCAATCAGTACCAGTGTTCCTCTGACAAAACAGTCACAAGCCACAATTTTCGTTCTTTTTACGAAATATTTACTGTTCACGGGCAACTATTCATGTCTGTTTTACATGTAACAGTACTTCTCCTTCGATTGTCATAGCAAAAAGAAATCATTGCCTATAGATTTGTTTTGGTTGGCTAGCGACGATTGTCCATCAAACAACACCAGTCACATACTTGTAACCCCCTGCCATGACGAGCATTCCCCATCATCAACAGGTTCTGAATTGAGCGGCAAAGACCTCCTGCCATGTCCAGGTTCACATTGATGGCATATCCCAATCCAGGAGTCACCATTGTAAACTGCCTACCCTAGATACATAGGTTCTGAATGTCGTGCTGCCACCATACAGGCTTTTTAATTCATTTTATTTTATTTTACTTTTTAACATTGATCATTATTGGTGTCAACATGATTGTGGTTTTCTTTGGATGACCGATCCCTGAGTACTTCCCTCACCTTTGTCATTAGCATTGACATCATTTTCTCCTGTTGCACCTTAACACGTCTCTACTCCTTCAAGATTATGTGGATCTGCCCCCTAGCAGCTGCTTTAATAGAATTCTTTGATGCTATGCTTCCAGTATTTCCAAATGCTGTAAAGTTCTTTATCCATTTTTTCTTATGATCTAGGAGATACTTCTTCCACTTCTAGTTCACAGCTAAAGGAGAAATTCAGATTCCTCATCATGCTTCTTAGCTTTGACTTCTTCAGCCGTTATCCTAACTGAAGATGAAATTGGTTGTATGCAATCAATTTCCTTCATTGAAAGAAGGGTAGTAAGCTAACCCTTTTGTTCTCTTGTATGTATAGAAACATATGATGCACTGACAAGGAAATGGCATGCTGACATATATTTTTTAAAAACGTGGTGACACGTTGACACGTTAATTAAAATAATTTTTACCTCTTTTAATTATTGTGTAAAGTACTTGTTGTTCAAAAACAACTTGGTATTAATTAATTTTGTATTTTAGTTGGAGTACCAAATGGTAGTTAAATTGAAGGTCTATATATATATTTGCTTTTTTGCTTGCCAATTGAAGATGGAATTGGTTGTTTACAGTCACTATCCTGTGTTGAAAGAGGGATGGTTAGCCAACCCCTTTATTCTCTTGTATGAATAGAACCTTTTTGTAATTTGGAGTATTCCAATTTCTAAGATAGTCATGGATCGTGGAGACCGAGACTTGGTTATCCTCTGTGTTGCACGGACAATTTAATTATGGTAGTGTATCCGTGTCTGACACGTGCACTCCTTCAACACTCTATCATGGTCATTCTTCCTTCTTTATCAGAAATATTAAATATTTTTAACCCAAAGTTATTATTAAATAAACAAATAGGTACTCATATTTAAAATATTTCAACAAGAAAAATTAATAACAAGTATAAAACTAAATTTATATTAAGTAAATGAAGAATTCTAAAAATTTTAATTAACGTGTCATGTCAATACTCTTTGAATTTATTTTAGCCACGTGTCCGAACGTATTTGTGTCGGTGTATTATATGTTATCCTTTATAGTTGACTTGGAATGCTTACATTTTGGTTTTTTTATTTTTTATAGTTTGGGTAGTTTGTACTCTTTTGGTTATGTTGTATGTATATCATATGGGTTCTCGAACTAAATATTCTTCCCTTTTATTTTGTGAAATTGTCTCGCGTCATCGGCCAAGGGCCAAATCACTTAAATTCCTCGTCTTTTTATTTTTAATTTTTTATGCTTTGCCTCAAATCTCCTTTTGGAGCTTCTGCATAACAAGTGGTATCAGTGTTAGGTGGAATTTTGGGTTCAGTACAAAGATGATAAATTTGACATTAAGCATTGGAGGAGACATTGTAAGATTCACTTTGTAGGAGATGTTGGAAAATTTAATTTGGTGGAGATGCTTGAAGAATTCATTTTTGAAAGTTTTGGACAATTCAATTGTCCAAATTCGTGGTGGAGATTTATCACGTCGTGACTTCATATTGTCCTACGGATGGAGATAGAGGTAAAAGTTAGTTACGATTTTAGAATAAGAGTTTGATTCAAATTATATTTATTTAGATTAAATTAGTTTAGTTCAAATATTTCGATAAAATTTTAGTTTATTAGAACTTCGTTTGATTTTAACTTCTTTCAGCTTCTTTGTGAGAGTCTATTCATTGTAATATGAACCCTGATTGTATGAATGAAAATTACTTTGCTCTTAGTTCTTCTCTTCTTTGATACTTTTCTTTCTTGTTTCATTTCGTGTTCATTGTCAAATCAGTACACTGCATCACCTCTGTACAATAGGAATTGAATTGTACGATCCCACAAAGAATAGAATTGGATTTTTATCCGATATAGAATCAGAATTTGTTTATTTGTGGTACACTGATGGCAGAATTGTTAACCAATCCCCTGTTCTCCTGTATATACCTGCCCCATTTTACTTTTGAGTATCCTAATTTATGAGATAGTCATGGATTATCACGGGTTGAGACTTGGGATTCATTGCCGTCTCTCACATGTTTTACATTCAATAGGGGATTTTGGTTTGAGTACTCAGTACTTGTAACTGATAATATTTATATTTTGGGTTTCTGGATTATTTACATGCTACTTTTTTATTCTCTCTCCTGTTTAGTGAAGTTTTAGTCTGCCTGTGGATGTAGGCCAAGGACCAAACTAAACTACTCGTGTTTGTTCGCTATGTTTTGCCTAAAACCTAGATTTGGAACTTCAGCATAATAGAAACAATTGTAACAAAATAGCCTGAGAATATTCAGAACAAGCAGTAGAACTAAATCTCTGCAGTTCATCATTTGAATCAACAAAATCCACATAGTTCTCTAAGTCTCTTCTGGAATGACGACTCAGGTGGTGCATCTTGGATAGTGAGGTGTTGGTGCCTTATTTCTTTTTTCTTTCTTTCTCAATGATTCTTGCATTTTCTACTTTCTGTCTACCACACTTGAAACCCTCAACCCAAGATACCTTAATAAAATTCTTTTTGGAGCTCTATTTCATCATTATAAAACAGGTAATATTTTGTCCCCATAGAGAATAGTTTGTGAGTATATATCTATATTCTATCATCTATGTGAATGGTTTTTGCTCTTATCTGGTATTTGACTATAAGCTATTTATCCGTGTTATTACGTGTATTTTTCTTATTGTTCGTGATTGCGTGAAGTTCAGAGTATTTTTTTTTTTTCTCTGATTGTTCGTGATTTATTGATTTTGAAACCCTTCTTCTCCCCAACTCTTATTTGATGTTTACATTACTTGTTTCCAAGAGAGATATTTTTTTCTGGTTGGTAGATGAACATTAGGGGTTGAAAAGGATAAAGAATGACACGATTACATAATTTTTAGTTTCTATGATCGTCCCAAAGTATCTGTCTTCATTTTTCTGCATGTTTGTTTTCTGAAAGGGAGAAAGTTGTGCTGAACATGGAGGCCGTGCCACATTTAAGTTTTTAGATTTTGATATAATTTTATTCGATATTTTCTTTTCTTTTCTTTTTCGTTCCTTTTACACATATTTACCATATTTTGATTTGAATTGTGGCAGTGTTCATTTCTGAGAGGGTTGTGAAGTTTCTGGCTATGGTCATTGGTAAAGCTGGTGTGCTTGATTTTTATTTCCAGTGTCTTATTTGGTCCTTTGTATCTGGGGATTCTTATGTGTGGTACGTGGTCTCTAGTCCTTGCCCAGCGGAAATTTTTTTTCTGTCGTCATCCCTAGTTTTCATTTACCAAACAGACAATTCTTTCATAAAAAAGTAATATAAACATCAAAATACGAAAATTGTTTAGAAGTGGGGTTTCAATATGAATGTTTCACTTACAGTTGCAAAGAAAATATTAACTGACTTATCAAAGATGAAACCAAGCTCCAAAAGGGAAGTTTATTAAAAAAAGGTATTTCAGGTTACTGTTACAAGTGTGGAAGAAAAGAAATAGAAGAGATTCTTTCGAGTAAAGGAAGAGGAAATAAGGACGAAGTATTCTTTTCTTTGGTCTTTATTTTAGAATTATTACCATCGTGCTGTTAGTGTAATTTAGTATAAAGAAGAAGATAGCAGAAAAAAAGTTATGTTAAGAGTGGTTAGCTGTCAGAAAATTTTTGTTTAGCTAGAAGTAGCTATCTGAAGTAATTCTTCACGTTCTAGGCACATTTAAGAGTGGTTGTAGGGCTTTACCGTGCTCTTAGTCTATTTCGTGTTTACCTGTGAATAGGTTTCTTTTTCGGTTGTTGGATGTTTTCTTTTACTGTTTAGGTTTCTTAGGCATGGTAACAACTGGTAGGGACGAGGTCTTCTTTAGTTGTTGACTGATGCACTGGTTTGAATATTGTTCTACTATTGGGAGATTTTTTTTTTTCCAAATGTTGGAGAGGGGAACTATGCGTATTTTGGATGGTGAGAATTGAATGCACGAAGTGCTGCGTGTATTAAGGTTTTGATCATTTCTTCAAAATAGTTGAATTGAATGTGAAGATTTAATACAATTGAATGGGCATAGAATGCTGCCATGGAGATGTAATGTCGAGTGAATTGAAAAAGAGTAATGTTATTTATCACCCATATGGGTGTTAAACACCAGTTTAGATGGCAATTACATGGCATTAATTAACAAATTCATTCAAGTGCAAAGTCAAATGACTCATCTAATTAAATGGTGCAACCATATAGCACCACTGGTGTTAGACAACATTATTATTTGAGAAATGGTCTTTTGGTTCTCTGGCCTGCATAGTTTAATTAATTAACTGATTATTGGTTACTTTTTATGGACACCTGCAGGATTGATACACTAATGGGATTGCATAATATTAAACAAGAAAAAAGAATTTGAAATATTGTTCATATTACTTTTTAGTGGTGCTGAGTACTATCTATTGTACATGAGGAATATTGTATTGTTTGGGATAACTCCTAAAATTTCATTTGTTTAACTATCTGGAATAAGCCCCTATTTTGGTCCCAATTTTTTAAAATTCATTTTTTTTTTTGTCGAACTCATTTTCAATCATATTTTATAGAATTCACAATTTTTATCAATTTTTTAACAGCACTCTTGGACTTTTATCAAAATTTACTTAAAATCTGTTTTTTAGCCCAACAAAACAGGGGCTAAGAAGTTAAAAATAGCACCTGACCTGCAATGCAGCTCGCTGCACTTGCAATTCCCTTGAATTGATTCTTATCGAGTGTGTTTTTTTCCCCACACAATTTACTCCCACAAAAAAAAAAAAATTAAAAAATAAAAAATAAAAAATGATAATATTTACTTAAATTTATATTCTGATATGCCATTATTTGCAACATGATATGCCTAAAGCATAAAAATTTTCAGGTGGGGAGCAAGTCGAATACTTGGATGAACAATGAAATGGCCATCACAGATTTCATGACAGGTGGAGTGTGTGGGATTATTTTGTATGCATGACCTATTTTTGTATGGTCAATATAGAGAATGATTGGGTTACATTATACTTTTACATATATGAAAAAATGATTGTAATGACATGAAAATGGAATTAACGGTGCAAAAGCGAAGTGTTTGGTTAAAAGTAAGAGTTGAAGATTACGAGTTGAAGGTACCTTCAAGTTTCAATTTTTGTCAAACATTTTTCCACTCGTGGTTTGCACGATATGATGTTTCTAGATCGTTCGATAGAAATTAGCGAGCTTAATTAATGAGGAATAAAAGATCAAACTCAATCTACTCATCATCGATCAATTTTTCCTTTTGTAGACGAACACTTAGTGGTGGATTGGTGCGTTGAAAAAAATGTGAGTTTCAGTGCAGCAGGTACTGCGTTTAGGCTATGCGTGGCTAGTCGGCCCATGATTTCTCAAGTGTGTGGTTTGTTTGAATAAATAAATAAATAAAATAATGGTTTAGAAAAGATTGAACGAATGAAAAAAAAAAAATATTATGTCCCATTTGGATTGCTCCATTTTCAATTTTTTATTAGTCTGTTTTAAAATTGCTAAAAATGCGTTTGTTGTCATTCTAAAAGCTATTTCTCAAAAGGAAAATTGAAAAACATGTTTTGGTGGAAATTGAGAAATATTTAATTACATTTTATTTCAAATATCAAATGATTATTCAGTAAAATAAAATAATTATGTACTAATATATTATCAAGCGATGTATATATTTTAAAGTTGGTGGATCATTACAATCTTTTCCCATTGCAAAAGTAAATACAAACAAATAATAAATTAACAAAAGATAGGAAATTTTTAAAAAATTAACGGGACTAAGTCCCTGTTTGATACATATTAAAATTAGATTTTCAGTAGATTTTGATAAAAATTGATAAAATATTTGTTAAAATTAATTTTTCACTTTAAGTTGAGATTTTAATTGATTTTAAAATTGGGGCTAATAATTTTTATCTGTTTTGATTAAAAAACATTTTTAAAGTTTTATTTAAACAATCAATAGGATTTTGAACTACATTTTTTTTCCAGGATTTTTATTACTTCATTAGTTTTAATTTTTTATAAATTCTTTTACAATTTTACAATTTCCATTTTTTTCAGAATTTTAAATAAATAAAATTTTATTTAAAAACTTATTTCTCGTTTTTTGAATATTTAACTGAAATCGTTAAAAATATGTTTTGAATTTTAAGTTATAAGTTTAAACTTATTAATGCATTTCAAAAAATACCGTACCATACTCATTTGGATTATTTTACTTGCTTTAAAAATAGTTTGAAAATAACAAACTAAACACCAATTTAAATTTTAGGTGACTTGCTTTAATACCTCTGGTACAAAATAATCGTTTAAACTCTTAACTTGTTAACGTGAGAGAAAAAATTGATTGTTTTTTAATTTTATATTTTTTAGCCGATTTAACAACAATAAGGCCTAAGGGCACGTTTGTTATATCAAATTATGTAAGAATGGATAAATTGTAGACATATCATTAAACTCTTTTCTCTTTAGTTTCTTTAAATCTATGAACGTGCTATAGCTATTATAATTTAAGGTAACAGACCTCTTTCGAGAAAGTGGACAATTCACAGGGTTGTCTTGCCCAATGGCAATATGTTGGAAATGGTGCCAACTTTGATAAGAAGTGGGTCAACTTTGACCACAA
>CAIGRO010185698.1:0-14797 GCA_903798355.1 Fraxinus baroniana
TGAAATATATTTGTGAAAAATCTTTGAATTTACATTTTTACATTCATTTCATTTATTTCTTCATAACGAAAAATTTGATTGTTGAATCAAACTTTTTGAGTCATTTCTCTCATCAAACATTATCGTCTCTTTATGCTTAACTTATTTATATCAGTCTTAAAAAAAGATATATTTTTGAAGAATATCTTTGCACTTACATTCCATAAACATTTCTACTTCTTCATATTGAAAATCTTGATTGATTGAATCAAACTTGTAAAAACATCATTTTATCAAAATTTCTCATTTCTCTCAGTAATTAATTTATTGCAATTATTCATTGAAAGAGAGATATATTTTGAGAAAATTATTGAGCTTACATTTGTATTTATTTCTTCTTCATCTTCTCATTGAAACACTTTGATTGATTGAATCTAATTCTTGATTATCATATTTATCAAAGTTTTTCATCTAACACTTAAATTTATTGAAGTGTTAGTTTCTCTTAGTAGACTTGTTTGTAGTATTTATCAATAAAGGCATCATATTGTATAATCACTTTAATAAAGTGTGGGTCGTGTTGAAGTCCCGTAAATATCAACTTTGTATAAGGATCGGTGTGTCATATTGAGGTCCTGCAAAAAAACTCAATAGTGTGGGTCATATTGAAGTCCCGTAAAAGCTCACTGGTACACCATTTTGAGATCCTGTAATGTTCAATAGTGTGGGTCATATTGAGGCCTTGTGAAAGCTCAATAGTGGGTCGTGTTGAGGTCTCATAAAGCTCAACATTGTATAAGGATTGGTGCTCCTTATTTGTAAGTCACTGAAAGCGTTACAAAGGGTTGAATTGTACCATAAGCCAATCGATATAGTGAAAAGTACTTACTCGTGCCGGAGAACTTGGTAACGGAGAACATATATCATTGATTTGGATTAAGTCTACACAATTATATTGTTTGCAACATCTCTCCCTTTTATTTATTACTTTTATATTTGTATTTATTATTTGAATTAATCAATTTAGTCTTTACTTGCTTGAATTTAGATTAATTTTCATAAAAGTTTTAAAAATCAATTATTTTTGGGCTATCACTTTTTTCCTCATTTCGGCACTTGGAAGAAAGGGGAACATTTGTTCGTTGCTCGAGATATAAATCTACTCAAGGCTGTGACTTTTCATGTTAGGTTTTGCACCTCTTTTAGTTTAAATGGGAGTCGCATTTTTATAAGGGCCTGAATTTTGTCGGGATTCGTTTCAATACTTTACTGATTGACCATATATTCGAGGAACTTTCCAGACTTTACTTCAAATGCGCATTTTAGTGGATTAAGTTTCATCATGTACTTTCCTAATACATTGAAAGCCTCTTCCAAGTCCTTCAAGTGCTCTCTATCATAAAGGCTTTTTACAAGCATGTCGTCAATGTATACTTCATCGTTTTTCCTATTTGGTTTACAAATATTCTGTTCACTAACCTTTGATACGTGGCCCTAGCATTTTTAACCCAAACTATATTATTTTATAGCAGTATAGTCTCCAATCTGTCACTAATGTCGTATGTTCCTCATCAAGCCCATTCATAGGGATCTGATTGTATCTTGAATATACATCCATGAAGTTTAATAGCTCGTGTCCTATATATGCGGATACCAGCCGATAAATTTTGGAGAGCGAGAAGCTATCGTTAGGACAAACTTTATTCAAGTCCATAAAATCTTGGCGTGTTCACCATTTTCCATTTATTTTTGGTACTACAACTATATTACATACTCAAAATGGATAGCGAGCTTCACAGAAAAAGCCATCCTCTAATAGCTTATGTACCTCGCTCTTTACTGCCTCGTATTTTTTGATGCTCATTGGTGCCTTAGGGTCGAGTTTTAAAGGATGATAGGCAACTTTAGGATCGATACCTATCATGTCCGCATGTTTTCAGTGGAACGTATCTAGATTCACGGCAAGAAAGTTTTTAGCAAGACTTTCATAGGTTCTCTTAACTCCTTGTTGATTTTTAGAGCTTTACTCGATCTTTTGAGCTAACGGAAAAGCTTTCTAGCTCTTAGTCCGCTACCACTTATGATGTTCACTCAGTTACGTGAGGGTTGATAGAGTCATCAATTTCTAGTTTATCCCCGAGTTGACTTGTTTCAACTAGGGAAACAACATTTTTAGGAGCTCTCAACCCTCATTTTCTATTGCTTTTATAGTTCCTGTGTCGGATTTCTTGATTGTACTCCAAAGATATTTCGCCTTTACTCATGGAATACCTTACATGCAAATGATGGAATGAGATAACTATGTTTGCCTACTTCAGGGCAGGTTGTTCAAGGATTTCGTCGTATGCAAATGTACCCTTTTCGATGTCAAAATTTATTTATCATTGGTATGCCTGAAGTTCCTTTCCTATGTTCACTAACAAAATGACATGTCCGCTAAGGACTAGGCCTCCTCTTTTGAATTGGTGAGGATTACTTTTTTGCATTAGGTCGATTGCTTCGGCTTATAAAACATTTTTTATACTTACATTGTCCACGAGTATACGGTGAACACATTCATCTGCTATTACGACTAAGTCATCTTCACTTTATGAAATTTCAATTCTAAGTTTGATAGATGTAATTGAAGAGGTTAGTGACTGTGCATTACCTATAGTTATTGTTTCCCAAATGCTTATCTCACAAGCTTTGCATCTTTGTACATAAAACATCGTGTTCAGTCATTAGTGCTTTCAAATCTTCGATCATCTTTAGGATAGTCTCCATTGTTTAAAATACTCGTTCTTTAGTTTGAACAATCGTGATTCTTGGATTCTCGTTCTTTAGTGCATACTCAAACTAGAACAAGAAGGGAAATGATTATTTGAAAGAGTTATTTGAATTTTATGCAAATTCTCTATAAATGATGGGGTATTTATAGATTTCTCTCCAAGCCTTATGGTAATTAGGCTATTTTGAGAGAATGACAGGTGATGACCCCTTATTTGTTATCTTATAACTGATTCAATTAAGAATCAAACTTTATTCATTAGCTCGTGTGCCTTTACTTGCCAGTCTAGGGACAACCTGGACGAGGGGGAGATTCGCCTACTTGAAGCTTACGTTTAAGGCCTTTATTCCCTCACAAGTTGCCTTCACTTCTCTAGATGGGGCAATGCTCGCGGAGTGTATTTCTTGGTTCAACAATACATTAGAGTCAACTTGGTCCTAAGAACAATGTAAGCAGCGCAAGCGATGTACTTTGAAATAATCAAGGAATTAATTAATTTATTAATCTACTTTAAGTTAATGGGCAATGTATTATTTGAAGAAATCTCTGCAAACAAATGTACATAACGAACTTTTTGATTAACCTACTTCAGATGTGACATGCTACTTTTAAAGTCGAGGTCTAGAAAAATAATCTAGAAGAGGATTAAATATGATGTTTAATAAATTTAATTTTAAATAAAAATATTTATCTTTCATATGTTTCTTTAATTCTTTTTAATAAGTTTAGGTAAAATTTTAGAGTATATTACTAAGGTTGTGTTTGATATGCCAAGTTTTCCATGGAACTTGGAAAAAGAATTCTATCTTCTTGGTTTTGTGTAAAATTTGCCAATAAAAATAAATTTTATAACTAGTTGTAAAAAAAATCACTTTAATGGACAATTTTCATGTAAAATAAAGTCAAACGAACACTTTACTTTGATAAAAAAATTGATTTTTTAGGAAATAAAAATTTTCATTTTTTTTTTTACTTTTTGGCAATGGAAACAAATTTTATAACTAATTGTGGAAAAAATTATCACTTTAATGGACAATTTTAATGTAAAATAAAGTCAAACGAACACAAAATTTTAAAAAAAATTATGGTGAAAAATTATACCAATCGTTTACATTTAATTAACAATTCTCTGCAAAACAATTTCTAGCCAATTATTTTCCCTGGAATTCATTTTCTTTCCATCCATTTTCCACCTTTGCAATCAAACGGACCCTAAGTTCTGAAGAATGGAGAACGCATCAGACTATTTGTCAATCTTTAATGTTAAATAGTTTTTCTAGCAACTCTGACAAATTTATGTCAGATCAATAATTTTATCCACGTACTTAAGTGAGATAAATGGTTTGTTAGTTTATGTCATATGTCAAGAAAAGTGGGGCATTCATGATATAACTAAGTTGTTATTTGTTGATTCATCCATGCTATATGTACATTATTCTTTACACCATCTTTTACATTTTGTCATATCATTATTGCATCATTGGATAATTTAAATTTTGAACAGTTTTTTTACCAATCAATAATGTACAAAAAAAAGTGTACAAATGGCATTATTCTTGTTGAATTAGTCGGATTTTAAGTCAACTATACAAATAGGATGCAATCACTAGACGGAGACACTTGGCTGTGCCTCTGCCGTAGGATGATGGCAATTTCATCTACCTTGCTTTCCTTTTTCTGGTTATAAACGAGTCTAATCCCAATGAATAGGCCTAGATCAAATATTACAATGGCAATAGGGAAATGCGACTTCTTTATGATATACGTGTGCTGCAGTCGAATTTTATTGCGCATGTTCACGGATTGTGAACAAGTAGTAAAGTAGGTGTGGTGCCAAGTATCGATCCCACGGAAAACAAGCATTTAGTCCAGTTCTCAATTAACTCTATCTCTAATCGAATGGAAAACCACAAATTATTAGGTATGCTGGTGATTATAACAACTTAAATTTATAGGTATTATGTTTAATCTCTAAGTGGTAGGAAGCATCTTGATTAATTACTTAATTAATAAAGCAATAGGATCTCATATCTCCCTATACCATCCACCTCAATATAAATTTCATGATTTGACAACAATTACTTGGTATGAGCATCAATGTTCATATCATGTCCAATAGCCCCTCTCGAGATTAGTCAAATCAATATCTAAACAAGACTCAAAAATATTCCTTCCCGAATTCATATGCCAAGCAATACATTAAAAACACAAGAACATCAATTGGATCATGCAAGAGTTAGACATTATTCGTAACATCTATTGGACCTTATAATGAATGTTATCACATGATTTCTTCCCTATTCATTCTTTTGAACGTCAATAAGAATCATACATCAACTTAATTAATGGCATTAAACGCATTAAGAGCATAGCAAACATTCAAAAGCATACAATTGTCTTAATGTCAAAATTATATAATTATTAACAAAATATTAAATTATAAGATTCAACGTTATCCTAGCATCTAAATAACACAATACGAATAAATACAACATCAGCTGAAAACTTGGATTTTGGAAGAAAGAAAGAGAGAAAGTGGTCTTGAATCTTTAATTGCTGCAATTGTGACACCCAAAATTTAAGCTCTTGTTCATCATGAACAAGACTATTTACTAAATATGCAAGCATACAAAAATGATATCAATGCATTAGATAACTATGCTGAACTCATATCAAGTAATCAAATCATCTTGAATTTTTAAGTTGGTTATTTTTCGACCAAAAATAGTTAAATATATCCTTTCATTCCTGGGATACACTCCTCTATTTTTTTCAATCACGTAATCGAGGTATTGATTCCAAGGTTGATTTAACAATGAAAATTACTACCTCAATAAGAATTGAATCTCCTTAAATTCAAATGTCTCAACTTCAAAGTATCACCTAGAATAACTAACCTCGCTAAAAATCTTAAATTCACAATTAAATATCTAAGGCTTAGTCGGATGGAAACATTGGTTATGATTGTTTTTCTACTTCTCAACACACTTATGTACATTTTTTCTTTTAGTTTTTCATGTGTCATTTCTTCTATTTTTTGGATCTTTTGTTTGGTTTTCGACTATAGTTTTCAAGTTATATTGTAGACAAACCATCTTGTTCAGTGGTAATGGTCTCCTAATTGATAATGAAATTGCTCAAGACTAGCTATACTCCATATATGTAACCTTTTCCTAAGTGGTAAGGCTATTGTAATGCCTTTTACTTTAGAATAAGTAATTAAGATCAGAATTCCAAGTGTGTGATTACTACATATGTGGTACACCTGTTAGCCAAAAAAATTCACACAATACTTACATCATGCACAGATCAACACCTATCTAAATAGTTCCTAACAGCGGATCAACAAACCCCAAACTTATTCCTTTCAATAGGTTAAGTGATATGCTTGGTTTGTGAGCCTAAATTCAACATTTATTCAACCTATACTATCATTATAACTAATCCAAAAATTCACAATGAATATCATGACTATTGTGCTCTAATAATACAATCTGAAATGTATGTATGTATATATATATATATTTTCAATTAGCCAACATGGTTATCCAGTTTTATTTAGCAATTCATATACGAAGATGTTAGCAATATTCGTCATGCACATTTAGATTTTCTTTTTAGCAATTGATTTGTTCATCCATTCCTTTCCTTTTGAATTTTGTAAATTATAATCATGATACCACAAAGAAAAAGGATGATAACTTGACATGATTGTGATGCGTTATACTATCCTATAACTAACCTACTAGAAAATAATAATTAAACATGTCACATTACTAATGCAATCCTAACTCACTATATGCAATTCTTAAAGTACAATGAATAAAAATGTAAGAAATCTCGGTTGCTCCCAATAGGTTCTCATTTATAAACCTGATTAACTTTTGCAACAATGTGTCATGAAATTTTTAAGAAAGCTTTTGATAACTTGCTTAGTTTTCTTTGGTTTACTTTACTCCACTTCTTATTTGTTCTCCAAACATGTACCTTGCCCTTTTCATCATGGTGTGAATCGACCTGATTCAAACTTAATATGAATATTTTTACCTCTTTGTCAGATTTAAACACAAAATCAATTGTTGGACATTCAATGAAGTAGGAAGGATGTGTTAATTTCATTGTTATTAACTGCTACTTTTTCTTTTGCTTCCTTTATAATTAATTTGTCGTGCTTTTCGCGCTTCTTCAATAGTTGATCTTTCTTAGAGTTGAGTGAGTGGTCCACAATACTATTCTTCGAGCAATAGCATGCCATCCTCATAAACTTCTACAAATGTATAGATCATCTCTTTTTAAATACGTACCAGTAGGGGTAATCTCCTATAATCATGTCATCCTCATTCAATTTGACAAGTTCATTTTAATAATTTGCAATTTCCTTCTCACTCAATTAAGGAGGACCATATCCCACAATAATGGCGCCCTCACCCAACATTTTAAATTCTAGTAAGGCTATCGTATCAGGTATGTCATTGTCATCCTACCCGAAAAGTGCTCCTTGTTGACTTGTTAAATGTTGTCTAAATCGAAGAAATATCAGCAATGCGAAATTAGAGCCCCAAAACATGTAGCTCCTAGGTAAATGCAAATACCCACAATGCAACCATTAAAAACACAAGAACAGCAATTGGATCAGCAAGAGTTAGACATTATTCATAACATCTATTAAATCTTATAATGAATGTTTCACAAGTTATCTTCCCTATTCTTTCTTCCGAACATCAATAGGAATCATACATCAACTCAATGAATGACCAATTAATTGAATGCATTAAGAGTATAAAAAACATTCCAAACCATAAAATTGATATAATTAATATCAATATATCAGAATACAGGGCTCAATGTTATCCTAAAATCTAAATAACCAAACATCATATATTACAAGAACATGCAATATGAATAAATATAACGTCATCCGAAAACTAGGATTTGGGAAGAAAGAAATAAAGTGGTCTTGAATCTTGAATTGGTTCAGTAGTTCTTAATTTCCTCTTTTTTATCTTCTTCTTCTTCAATAACCCAAGAACTACAGTAGAAATATATAGAATAGTGTCATGTAAGTTCTTCAAACATTACTAAATAATCATTTGATCTCCAATTGGCTATTTCAATTGTACAGACTCTCTGTGTGTGTGTATTTGAGTCTCTAACTTCATTTCTAGCCTTTTCTTAATGGCCTCCCTTGTTTGTAGATGAAGATACATATTTATAGGACAAGTTTTATGTCAAATTCGTACCATAGATGGTTTCCATAAAACATTTAATTGAAAAAAAAAAAACATTTTATTTGGGACTAAACTGTGTGATCGTACAAGGGACTAAGATCAAACAATGTTGCGCATTGGGGGGTCTTCTATAACAATTCTAGTAAGCCACTATTTGATGGGTATTATTTTGAGAAGGGATTATTTTACTTTGCCAGAAGAAAACGTCCAGAAATAGTGCAAAAAAAGTATGTGGGGGTGATTGGATGGAAGTGATGATTGTTGTTAAATTGTACAATGATAAAATGTCACGTGACATTATGTAAACCTTTATTTCAAGTATGATGTACATGCAGTATGATCCTTTGAGAAAATTGAGTTTTTAATAGTGCTTTTTTTTTTTTTTGGATAAAGTGTAATTGAAAATTACGAAAAAGTTATGAGTTTACTTGCAAACAATTTTGTTGCGTAAATGTGTAATTGAAAATGAGTAAGAGAATTAAAAAAATTGAAATAATGGTTGTCAAACACGGGCTAATTGTGGTTGTAGCTCTTGGACAATTACGAACAGAACCCCTACTTTTTAACCTGTTATAATTTGGTCCCTAGATTTAATCTTTGCTCGATCTGCATCCTTTTTTCTTTGTAATATTGATCTTTCAACTTTAATTCATCACAAATTGGTCCGCAACATTCCTCAATCATTCCAAAGTGATATGATGCAAGTTCCAAGAATGTTCAATTAAGTATCTAAACTTTTCAAACGTCGAATTTAGCTCCCAAAACTTGTGAATCATTTTAGATTGCTCCAATAAGCCTTCCAATTGTTCAATTGCAACCTGATTTATTATGAATTGTTCCAAATAGATTCTAGTTTAGCTCCAATTTAATCTTTTTCACCCCCAAATAAATATAGATGCCTAGTTGGCCATTTACCTATTAACATATTTACACCTAAATTATCTAGATATTTTCTCAATTAATTATAAATGAGCAAGTAAAGAAGCACTAAATAAGAACATAATCTGCACTTATCATCTAGTATGCTAACCCATGGCTTAACCACAACCTTTGGATTGAGGGAAACCAATGGAACCCTTTAAAGACTTATCTATCTCACTCCGCAATCAGTTGCACAATACATATTTTGTCTTCTTCATATGATTCTTTCTCTTCATTTTCTTCATCTGAGTGAGATTTTCTTGAGAGTTTCAGGAATTTTAGGGAGGTTATTTTATGGAGCGTCCTTGTCAAATAGTAATATAAGATTTGAGCGTAAACAATCTAATGGATGCTCAACTAGGGAATAGGCTACATGACTGGAACATTCGGTCCTACAAGGAGAAAAATATCATTTTGTTTAATTCTTTCTGATTATCATTGTTTACTGGGTTCCAGTTGAGTCACAAATGAGGACCAATAGTGTATCAAGTGTATTTGGGGTTAAAATCAGTCATCAGTATTTGGATTGGATTTTTGCTATAAAACTCTCATATCTAAACAGATCTAAAATTCTTCTTCATGAATAACACAAGATGTGTATAGAGAACGGTTGTTCACAAGGTAACATTCAACTGATTTTCTGCGTTATTATGTAACTCGTTTCCTTTCTTTCTTAGATTCATTTGATCTGAGAATTATGAGTCATTAATTGCCATTAAACCACCATTTCTTTACCTTAGTCTAGGTTTCCTGACAGAACCCTAGAACACAAGGAAATAATCACTCACTGTTTGTAACTCCGGTTAATATATCTGATTTGTGAATATGTTTACACAAGATTGTGATTTGAGGAAATCTTATGTGATATATTGTGTTTTCTATCATATACTTAGGTAAAAATTCTAATACGTTGAACTTTTTGGAATTTCTCTTACAATCCTCAAAAGATATTAAGACTTGAGGTTCCATTTAAAATATCAATCTTATTAAAATGAGTATCACAATCCCATATAAATTAGTTTATGTTTTTATCTTTATTCGACATGCGGTTTATCCCTTAACGTGCCTCCACAAGATGTTAGCTCATTTGAGCAAATCAATCTTGAAATCTATGTGTTCATTTTTTGTCTTAATCAGATATCATTGCTCATTTGAATTTAGTGTTCTCTGATAACACATTAAGACTTGGAGTTCCATATTAAAAAGTTAACCTTATTAAAAAGTAGTCAAATTCCTAATAAATTGGTCTATGCTCTCATCTTTATTTGATGTGGTATTCTTAATAGAAGAAATACATATTGCTTGCCTATTAGGTCCAAAATTGTAATTGACAATTTCTGAATTCAAAATCACGAGTTGTTGAGTTGAATTGAAGACAAAATAGTCAAGAATTGGTAGTATAGGTTATGAAGACTTAAAGATATCAAATATGGATCAAGGAGAAAATGTTGGCACAAAATTGCTAACTGAACGTGTGAGGAATGCTTTGGGTGCTCAAAACAGGAGTCAACTCGCTGAGCGCGACGTTAGCGCTTGAGAGGTAAAGTTGCAGCTCGTTAGGCACAAGGTCAGTACTCAAGTGGCGATTACGTCTAAAAAGTTATGTTCGCGATTTTAAAGCTGTTTTTCAATCCTAGTCAACCTCAAACACTACGTCTTATAATACCCAAGCATAGATTCATTCCAAGGTGTGTTTAAACATTTTTTCATACTAGAGATCATATTATTGAAGATCCAAAACACATTCCAAAGATCACTTAATTCGACCACTTGATCAATTCTTCATAATTCATCCCAAATATTATGTTGTTGGTTGAGCCTTAATCAAACATATTCCATAATCTCTTGCATCAACCAAAGATCAAAACACAGAAGATTTAAAGATCAAACACCAAAAACCCTTACTTTTACCTATATAAGCCTTCAGAGTTCTGAAGTTGGAGAAGAGGTGCTTAGAGTTACAACGGTTCAGAACAAGTTCGTTCTTGGTGATACATGCGAAGGGAAAATTAGTCTAGAGTTGTTGGAAGTGTGGGTCCTACAATCAAAGAGGTTATTCGGTGATTTACAAGTTGGGTGATTAGAGTCGGCTAATGTTTGGTCCAATTGTATGTTTTTTCTAGTAGATCTTCTCCGTAAGTCTATGAAAGCCATTCTCACTAATTATGAGTTTAGCTCAAATAATAAAAGTGAGAACTCCAATCATAATAAGGAAAGAAATTATATGGCATTTGCCTCTATGGTTAAGAATGAACTTGTAGAGGAGAATGAGAGATATGAGGACATAGAGCAATCTGACTCTTCAAACGAAGAATCAGAAGATGATTATGCTTTTAAGAAATTATATAATCTTGAGTTAGAAAATGATAGTTTAGTGATCAAACTGGAAGAATCGACTAGTAGATTGAATGAGTTTAAGGGTTGAGAAAGAGTCTTTAGAAAATAAGGTTAAATCTCTTATGAGTGATCTTGAGAAATCTAATGCCCAACTTCAATCTTTTCTAATAATTCTAAGAAGTCAGATGACATGTTAGGTTTTAATTAGCCATCTAGAAATAGGATAGGCTTAGGCTTTAATTCAAATCCTCATACTGCTTCCTCTTCAAAAAATAAAAGTATACATGCTTTTGTTAAGTCTAAGAAAATAGGAGTTGGACAAGAATCTTTTGTACAATATAGGTTTCCTCGACCTAAGGTCACATTAGACCTAGGTACTATAAGCACTTGATTGGAACAATAAACAAGATCTAACTACTCATGTTAGATTCCTGACTAATCAAGTGTATTACTTTATTGAATTGATGACTCAATTGACTAAGATTATATTTTCTTCTAAAAAGATTTGCTCGTATTGCTCTTCATGGTAAGAGCATCTTAGTGGACTGTGAATAAAGTTTTCATTAACTTTGTTTAGAATTTAGTAACATTCATGACTTGACAAATTAAGCTCACTGAGTATCTTAAAACATAGTGTGCCCTATAGTCATGTTTTGGAATCATCGACTAAAGCTTGTTACAAGGTTCATTTAGAATAAGTGTAGACATAAAATAGGAAAAAATATATATATGCAAAAATAGAGTTAGAAAGAAAAAAGTATATAGTGAAAAATTAAATATGAGCATTTTATTTAAAAGGTCCTAGTAGCACTGGATTTGACTTTCATAATTTGAGAAAAATATTCATTCACTGGCGATTTCTTTGTGTCATTTTCTCACTAATATGAGGTTTTGAGTCTTACTTACATGAGTTTGGTGGTGCTTTCACACATAGGTAGCTTATACAATTTGCTCTATTTATGTTTAAACTTAGTAATGTTGAAAAAGTTCACTATTTATCTATGTTCTAAAAAGTGTAAAGCGTAGCGTAGCGTCGAGACCGAGAATCAAGATTACAAGATTAAGCGTGTCAATGCGAAGAATAAGCGTCATAATGCGTTTCGTATTTTTAATATTATTTTAATTATTTTTAAGACATTAAATATATTTTTATATAAAAATATATTTAAAAAATNATTTATGGGAAAAAAAAGGGATAAGACGCGCTATAGCCGCCGCTATAGCGGTCAACCTTTTTGTTGACCGCTATTTTACGCGCTTATCATAAAATCGTCGCGTTTCCTCAGAACACTGCTATTTATAAATCTTACATGTTTATGTAAGCAAATAACTTTTCATGTGATTTAAGCTTTCAATATTTGATATTATATTTAAAAATTCATGAAAAATAGTTATCTCGAAAGAAGAAAAATTTATTCTTCCATCACATGTTTTGCATAAGTTTGCATAGATTTTACATGTGCATATTTTTTTCTATTACTTGTATCCCATTGTTATTCGTGACAAAAAGTGGGACAGTTAAGGATTTATTTCAAGGGAATTGGGTAATATATAGAAGTTAGGGGGATTCATAGATGTTTGTTGAGTTAGTTGACTTACGGAGAGTCATAGATATTTTTTTTTTTTGGATGGAATTTTAATATTGATATTTTGTTTAGTGTTTTGTCAATATTAATATTGATATTCTGTTTTTCATTTCTAAGTTATTGATGCACGTAGGATTACATGCTTTGATGTTACACATGTTTTACTTATTTTATATGTTTTAATTGCCAGTTTCTCTTGCTTTTACTCGTGGTATTATTATTTTTACGTGTTTCAGGAAACAGGTATGACAAGATGTTGAGTTGAAGTTGAAAATTGACTTTGGGAAAATTGTTAGGTTGTTTTGATTTATATTTTGAAATGATTTTGTCACGGAATGCCGAGGGGAGATTGTTAGGTCCAAAATTGTATTTGGCAATTTTCATATTCAAAATCATGAGCTATTGAGCTACAATTGAAGTCAAAATAGTAAAGGATTGATAGTATAGGTCATGGAAGAGTCAAATATGTCAAATATGGACAAAGGAGAAAAGGTCAAAGTAAAACTACGCCTCGAGAGCAAAATAGGAGCTTGGCCACTCGCTTAGAGCTACTTTGATGCTCCGGTGGTGAAGTCACGGCTCGCTAGGCTGAAACTCAATGCTCAAGGGCGATTACAACCGAAAAAGTTGTTGGCAATTTTAAAGTTGTTTTCCAATCCTATTCAACCTCAAATACTACCTATTATATATATTCAAGCATGGGATCGTCCCAAAGCATGTTGAATCATTATTTCATAGTAGAGGTCATAGTATTGAAGATCCAAAACACATTCCAATGATCTCTTAATTCAGCCAATTGATCAATTCTTCATAATGAATCCGAAACGTATTATGGTTGAGCCTTAATTTTAGTCAAGAAAATAACCTTTAGAGATCAATTACATATTCCATAATCTCTTGCTTCAACCAAAGATCAAAACACAAAAGATCTAAAGATCAAAAGCCAAAAAACCCCCTTTCTCTTACCTATAAGCCTTCAGATTTTTTAAGTTGGAGAAGAGTTGCTTAAAGTTCCAATGATTCGGAACGAGTTTGGTCTTCAATGATTTACAAGTTGGGTGATTAGAGTCAGCTAATGTTTAACAGTGTCTAGACCTATTGCAAGTTAACTTTTCTGGTTGATCTTTTTTGCAAGATTTACCCGGAGGTTTTTGATCCTTGTGAAGAGTTCTTCAAGGGGTTTTCCTCCATAATCAGTTTCAAGTGTTATTTACTTTTTAAAGCTTTTGATCTAAATATATGTGATTGTTTAACTTAGGGTTTAAATTGTAGTTAACCTTAATCATCTAAAAACAATAAATAAGTGACATGTTGCTTTTTATTAATTAATTTCACATATTTGGGTCTAACGCGAATATATGTTCCCATCAGTGCATAATGTGAGGATTTAATGGTGAAATAAAGAATGATAGGAATGTGCATCAGTGCATGTGAGATAGTTCATTATAAAATTGGATGCAAGTTTTATTCACTTGCTAAAATTGAATCATGGTTCTTGAAGTCATATTTTGGTTTGCAAAATAGTGTTCTCTATTCATAACCTAATAGAATTTTTCCCTTGATATTGCTAAATGTATAATACTCTGTAAGAACTAGGTTCTTAAAGTGGTTTTAGACTAGTTGGTCTTCACCCAATTGAGGAAGTATCATAAGATGAACTCTTATAAGGTAGACATAGAGAATTGCCTAAGTGTGACACCCTACTTAAGCTTCGAGTGTCACGTATTAAACATTATTACCTACCCTTGTTACATGAAACATTTTAAAGAAATTTGAAATATATATATATTGGAAACTTATTTTCAACTTATAGTAGAATGTCTCTATAAATTTTAATGGCCAGCAAAAGTACATGCTGACTTGGAATTATTCTTTACATATGCGAACTCTACGCAGTCACGACTGGTTGGGGCAGCCAGTTTAAATAGTTTTATAAAATTCATCTCAACTCCGTTTTCTATGAAATCTATGGCATT
>CAIGRO010185711.1:0-11373 GCA_903798355.1 Fraxinus baroniana
TTTCGTCTACAATCATTGCAAGCTCTCCTTCTTCTTCAGTTGCCCCTCCATAACAACCTACCTTAATTCCCTCCATCACATTATTGTCGAAGAGTCTATCATCTTCACCAGTCGAGAAGTCATTATCTGAATCCCCAAAGTCAGTATCATCCTCCGTATCTATCAGAGAAACGAAAAAGTGAAAATGATCAACCAAAACAAACAAGCCGTAGAAGAAAGAATGTAGGTAATGATGGAGAAATTGGTAATAACGCCCGTTGTTTATATTCAGCAAAAACTGGAGAAATTCAACACTCGCACGTGAAAAATAGCACCACGCCAATAGAGAATAGCAAAACTCGTAAAAGATTTCAAGTGATCACCGACATTATAGAAGAAACAAACAAAAATATTGAATGGGAATTACCTCCGTGTGGACCCTCCATGTGCGAGTGTTGAAAACCCCAATATTCGTGGTTGGGGTGGGGCCTTCGAGGATGATGGAGGGTTAGCTTCAAGTCCGGGTTCACGCTCTGCTGAAATCCACCGTCTACGCTTCAAATTTTGACTCTCTTTTCTCAGCCTAGGGTTCCATTCCATGCGATTCAAGTGTACACCAAGAGGGTTAGCTTCAAGTTTTGGCCGGATTCTTTTATTGACATGGCACTAGCCTGCAATGTGGAAGGGGATTAACAGCCAGTTGTGAAAATCGTCGTCCATGTAGGCAAACGCTATTGACAGAATTAACACGGTGAGTGATGGAGTGCAACTTAAATAAGTTCATTTGGTGATTTGGTGCAACTTAAAGTTCAGTTTGTGAAACGTGACACTTTGTAAAGTTCAATCACTGTTGAAACAATTAACTCGAAACAAAGGAAGAAGCCAGCAGAGGAAAAAAGATAAGTCTAAGGGAAAGGGGAAAACGTTGGTTGTGGTCAATCGAAATTTTATTTCTTCATCAAATGTTCCAACTATAATGAAAAATCCAATAAATAGTAAAAACTTAACTTGCAAGTGAAGGATTTGGGTCAACCCACTACTACAAACCCAATAATAGAAAACATAAATAATAAAACTCACAATTAAAAAAAAAATTCTCAATGTGTAAGCCCAATAAAAATAAAAATAAATCTCAATGATGTCCGCATCATATTGCTTGAGCTATATATTTGATAGTGTAATGATCAATTTATTGCATGCACTGTGCCAGAAATCAGTGTCTATTGGAAATTTTGTTACGTAAAAGAATTCTTTTACATATGTGAATCAAAGCACAAAATTCTTCAAATATTTGGGGTTAAGAATGGACCAAGCTGTAAATTGGCTAGAAGTATTGAAGATTACACCATTCCTTCATTTGCAAGTTCTTCTAACCCTCTTTTGAGCCTCTGTGAAGCAATACGACACTGATCTTCAATCAGACCACCAAATGAAATCCTAATATACCCAGGGCAGCCACTGGAGGATCCTGGGATTAAGACCACCCCATGTTTCCGAGCTAGCCAGACAACTACTTCAAAGTCATCGGAAAATTTATCCGGAAGCTTTGCCCACAAGTAAATTGCACCTTCTCCACCTTTGACAGCATCCTTACCCAGTGGAGATAAAGCTTCTAGAAGAAGTTCTTTGTTTTTGACGAGGTCTTTGACTTGATCAGTGACCCACTCAGGCCCCATTTCCAACGAGTGAAGCGCAAGTCGTTGTGAGATAATAGAAGCACAAATGGGGATGTTGTCCTGGACTTTAAGGAGTTGATCTGATAAACCTTTCACTTCCGAAGGGAATGCGATCTGCAATAATGAAGATTTTCAAACTTTAACGCCCAATTTCTTGCCATCACATCAATACTAACGTCAATAGAAAGAAAAGCCAACTGGCAAAGAATTTTCACTTCAAGACGATGAATTTAATGTTCCATGAAAAATAACTAAAAGAGTGAGAGTGAAAGTGAAATCAAAAAATGATAGTGAAACAAGAAATTATAATCGATCATGCAAAGCAAAGCATAAGGAACTTCTCTCCTGTCCAAATCATTTGAAATTCTTGTCAAACATAACATCACTTACATATCCAACTCGCCATCCCATCATTCCATAAGCTTTAGAAAAAGAAAACAAGTTGACTATGTGATCCCCCTCTAGACAGACATGCTTCCGACCATCATACATGAAGTACCTGCATATAGGCTCGTTACTCAGTTATTACTTAACTTAGTTCTTCTTGACTATGAAATTAACTCAGTTGGACTACCAGATAGTACGACCACAACGCTTAATCAGAAACTAGATAAACAGATTCATATTTGAAGTGCAACTGTGTGGAGATACAAAAAATAAAAAAATCCCAAACTGCATTCCCTTTATCAGTAAATTTTGACACCTTAGTCTTACAACATATACTTGTGCAGCCTCTGTTACACGAACGCTTCAACTAGGGTAGTATGTTTGTGTGCCGAATACTTACACTCTACCATGATCATTTTTCATTTTTCAATAGAAATATTATATATTTTTTACTCAAAGTGATTTTTAAGTAATAAATATGTCCTTATATTTAAAAAATTTCAACAAAAAAAATTAATAACATGGATAAAACTAAATTTGCACTATATAATGAAGAATTTTAAAAAAATTAATCAACGTATCATGTCAGTACTTTTTTGAAAATCACGTATCAATGAATCCGACACATTATGTTGGACACAAATGTCTGTGTCAATGCATCATAGTGTGCAATAAATAGTCAAATAGGGTATGCTTTGAAATATGGATCCTCAAAATGGGATGGACGATCTTATTAAAATACTGATTGCACATTCCTTCTTGGCACATTTGTGTTCAAAACAGTGCAGCATTGAAGCAAATCTGTAATATCTTACTCACCGTGATATAAAAGAACTCTAAAACTTTGCTGAATGGACAGAAGCAATATGACTATACGATACACAGAATACACGATTAAAAGTCTACAAATTTAGATGTTCAAGATTATTAGGCACCTACAAGAAGCAATATCAAGAAATATCAACCTCATTTAATTAGTTATGAACAGTCAGCTGCTAGGCTTATAACAAATTATAAAAAAATTTATATAGGAAAACTGTTTGACCAGACAAATCTAATTGCATAGTCAATCTTATTAATATACGATTTTTGGCATCTAAGTGCCTCAAGGTGAAATAACTAACCCAATAACTCAGCACTAAGAAGAAAGGAGGAATATACTCACTCATATGTATTGTCTACCACAAGCCAACATCCGGCATCTTTGCAAAGGTCTGATATTCTCTGCTTAAAAGCAATATAAGCGAAACATAAGGTTACTTACCAAATGCGGATAAAGACACAAAAGGGGAACTACGTTCTCAAAAGAACATTTTAGTTACAGGAAGTAAAACTCCAGCACTGAATTCTTTTAAACACTACACACACAAACACACACACCCACCTGGAGAAGTGGCTCCGGAATGTAGGTTCCAGAGGGGTTGCCAGGATTTACAACAGTAACAAGCTTTGGAGTTGGTTTTGTATCCTTTAAAGTCCTCTCTAACCAGTCTGAACAAAAAGGCAGTTCAAATCATTAAATAATCAGTAATGTTATACCCCAAGCATATTTTTGAGCCTACATGACGTTCCTCAGTCATAATGCATACTTGTACTGTAAACTGTTATGTAATCAATGTTGTTCTAACATGAGACAACATTGGTCACTTCGTTCTCTTAAAGCTGCTATATGTATTCAACAATATAACTAAAAGACATTAACTATAATGTTCAGAATGTCAAATCCATCAAGGTAAACATAACACATTAGTACGCTGAACTAAGGGAAGTTTCTAATTGTACCATCTTTAACGAAACAAAAAGGAAATGATCTGGTTCTTGGTTAATATTCTGGTATTCGAAATTTAAATTATCTTTAAAGAAAATGCAATCAAATTTTCAATCGCATGTTCAACATAGATGTCCTTCCACAATTGCGGTAGAAGTTATCAACCCCCTGTTATCTATTCAATCACAAACTATACAATTTCATAAGCCATTCACATGGCGACTGGTGTATAAGTCCTTCCTTTCCAAGAAGAAATGAGATCATCTGATTAAAGTACAATTTCTCATCGTTAAGTTTGACATTTTGATCTGAATCCCAAATTCTGTACTAATCATCTCATGAAAGATGGGAAATATAGAGTTAACATCGTGTATTCATTTTCGAGGAAGTCAGCCTTGTACAATCATCAACAAAGGACACAAATGCTTTACCTCCAAAAGACTGGGAATTTGAGAAGGACCACATGCATCGTATGGATCAGAAAAATGTTAAAAACAAATTTTGGATTACCCAATGGAAAAGAACGCATATGTTTAGCTAATTGGCAAACTTCAGAACTAAAACTCTAACATCCAATTTGTCCGATGCCAAGGGGAATACCATATTCCTCAACGAAAAGTATGGATGACCTAAGCAAAGATAGTGCAGCCACTCTCAGACTTTTTACGACAAACTTTTTCAAAAAGCGAGGTTGTGGCAGAGAGTCGCCATTGCCTAAACTAGTGGTGCAAGGATGTGACACACAGAGAAAAAAATTAAAAAAAAGTACGAAATTCACAAGCCACCTTCTAAATCTTGTTGATTCACTCATGAGTATCATTAGTTCTCACAAGACACTGAGAATTTTGACTCTTAGCATACAGAGAATCAGACACGTAATTGAGAGGACTCGATTCTGCGTTGCATAAGTGCCCATTATAGCTATCCCTAGATAATCCCTATGTGCAATGCATGATTCTTTCTACAATGGAGAAAATTCGTCCTCGAAATTTAAGCACCCTATAAAGTGCCAGTAGGATTTTTCTACGCGATTTTCGATGCATCTGGACTCCTCATAGGAATTGAATCCTATTTTGTTGGCATAAATGATGCATCAAGTCATCATATCTTAAGAACCAAATGTTGTTCAATTTGTGTCATGCAATCATGATAATAGGCAAATAGGCATCCTCCAACTATCATACTTCATAGTCGTGCATCCCCAATTCCCCATAATGATATGCACAGGAGAGAATGTAGCTCTCATAAAAACTGATGTAGAAAAGCACAGAAAATATAGTCACAACTAAATTATTAATTCTTACAGAAAGATCAGGAATTTGGTTTCTTTGACTTATATAAAATACCGAGAACTGGACACATAAGTTGGGAAGACTCAATTTTCCATTCAATATCTAGCTCCAATACCATGAAACAAATTATAATTTTGCTTTACATATTTAAATTCAGAATACAATTTCTGTGACCTTTAAATGACTACCCTAGACATTAAAATGAGAAAGTTATAATTACCTATCACTAATTTGTTCTATAAATTACGGGGTCAGACCAATGATCAGTCCTACACCTAGCAAGGATCAATGTTTACAAAGGATAAAGGGAAGGAACGAAAAATAAAACAGATCATAAGAATCTACCAACATCATCAACAATAGCAAGTCATATCAAAGCAAAGTTCTGTGTATTGCAATTTTTAATGGATTGGTACAAAACCCTTTCCAAATTCTTGGAATACATCAAAAAACTTTGGCTTTGATTATGAGAAAAAAGCAACCAGCTTATGTTATTATGTACAATTTCGAATCTGAATAGACGTTCAAAATAGATAGTTCCTGGTGCAGAATGACATAAAGCATGCAGGATCATTAAAAAGCGAGATTAATCAAAATTCACAAAATATTATAGTTTGATCATTAACCTGCATCTGGATGAAGCGTCTTTGGATCACCAGGACCGACCAGAATGTCAGTGACTCCTGTCATCTGGAATGACATATATGAATTGAAGTAGTATGGAGCAAACATGATGACCGAATCTCCAGCATCACACAGTGTAAGAACAATATTAACAAAAGCCTGCAACAATTTGGAAGATCATTTTAGTTAGAAAATAAATAATGCACAAAATGGGAACAAAGAATCCTATTTTGGTTACATGCCAAAATACATAAATTGCAATATACACCAATTAATTGGCTACCCAGTTGAAATCACATTCACCATTTTAACACTACAAGCAATTCTCCAAAGAGTTTATTATATAGAAACTCAAACGTGAAGTGATTTTGTGAGTTCGAAAAACTTAGAACTCTGAAAATATTTGGCTGGAAACTGGGAAACCTTGGATAAGGAAACAAAGAAATCAATGACAAAATGTGATAATTAAAATGAAATTTCAAAGTGATTCACAAACTGTTTTCAACTGTTCAACTTCCTTAAAGGGCTACAGCTATAGAGGTGCAAAAAGATAGGAGATTAGAAATTGATGAGATAAATTTTCAAACCCATAGAGATCAATAAAGGAGAGTGGAAAAGAAAAAGAAGTGAGAGGCAAGCCGATCACAAAATACATGTGGCTTATGTGATTACTAACCTCAGCACACAAAGAGAAGTTTAGAAACCTTCCCATGCATGGACTAGTTGTCCAACTGACTTTAAAGAATCTAAACTCCTATATATCTATTATCAACAGCCCAACTTCATACCTGATTTGCACCAGCAGTCACCATCACTGAGGATCTGTGTAAATTATTTTCTTGCCGTAACTGCAACAAGAAAATGAAATGAGTGGTTTAGAAGAAGTGGGGAAAAAATTGACCAGACACGGTTGTATGCTGATTTTAATTCCACTCAAAGGTCTTAACTTATATGATGAACCAGTGAAATCTCTTTAGTGATTATCTTCCAGAAATGAGCCTTTACAAGTCTGTTTAATACTCCATCAGTTGATAATAACATGAATTATTTAGCAGAGTCAAACAATTTGCATTGCATGAGACAACTGTAATAACCACCAAAAAAAAAAAAAGAAAAAAAAATGCTGATGATGTAAAATATTAGAACCTTTTTCAATAATGCTTCCCTGAGCTCAGGAAGACCTTCATCAGCACCATAACGACTGATCACAGGCTCCCATACAAGTTCTTGCACCTTTTCTAGAGCCTGTTTAGGCGGTTGCCAGTACACTACCCCCTATAGAACAGCATGATAGAGTATTGTAATGGCCAAAAAATAGACAAAGTAGGCTTGATAACAAATCTCTAATAAAGTGAGTTGAGGGCTACAAAAAATGAAAAGTACAATACGAACTCCCAAATTTACAATTTTTTTAACTATGGACTCTAGCAGCAAAAACATTTGCACTTTCAATACTAGCTAACTATAGTTACTTAGTACAACTTTGTCAAGCCAAAAAATTTATCAACAATCCAAAAAATTATTGTACCCAGACAGCAACCAAGTTTAAGGCTTGATCATCTAAATTACACCCGTGTTGCAAAATAAAACCAATGTCACTCAATCACAGAGATTCAATTAGGACGACAAGGAACATATGAAATTAGGAGAACTAGGAATGCAAAAGTTCACTGGATCCATTACCTAATTCATTCTAAAGTGCAAAAGTTCTATAAGATTTTCACCTACAAATTTTAGCAATTAAGAAATTGACAAAAATTTACTTTTCCTAGAATTTGTTTAAATCCAAAAGAGGGGCAGGCAGAAAAGCATTCACACTTCTCAATTTCTCGTAACTCCATATTAAGAACATGGCCAATAACTTTAAGTATACTTCAGAAGTTTGAAGGAACAAAAATTAACAATTTATATTGGGAAAAGTAAACAAACCTGAGCCAGAGAAACACAATCTTTCACACCTCGGATCAGCTCTTGTATCTGCAGATTTCAAACAAAAAAGCACAGATTTCACTAGGTAAATAAATTAGAATAATTATAAGATTAAACATATAGGACAGACCAAAAACACATACAACAAAGGGAACCCATTTCAAGAAATAAATGGAAAATTAAGTACCTTAACCATAATAGGGGTATCAGTAAGCACAACCCTTCTTGCAAGCATTCCATGAGAACCCATTTTCCACCTAATTTCTCTGGCCTTTTCTTCTCGGATGTCCACCAAAATTCTTTTCAATTATATAACTCCACAAGTTAAAGATTCTGTCTTTTTCTTACCTACCCTTCAACCTTGTTTTTTGGCTTTCCCCCCTAAAATCTCATAAAGCTAATATGAATTCAGATATACACTGCAGCCAAAAGTAATAATAGAAAATTATACACCCATTTAGCTTGCAAGAACAATGAGGAAAAGACAAAAAGATCACAGTCCTTTTCAATTTTTTTCATTTTTTATTGAAAGAATTTTTCTACCATTTTTTCTTTGAGATGGGGAATCTCTTTACAAGTTTTCCGTTACTAAACTTTTCTTGTTAGTACGTGTTTGTTTTTGTTTTTAATCCATTTTTTCCCCATGATTAGACTTGATTGGAGAAGAAAATAAGAATCATGATGTCTAGTTGTCTATACTGTGCCCTTTTCCACGCGATTTTTTAAAATATATTATTTCATAACTAATTTTTAACTACTCATTCTTTGATACATTTTCAAACACACATTTTTCAATAAAATAATATTTTCCATTACATCAATAATTTTTCCTTACTTATTAATCACTTATTTCACATCATATCATTATTTAAAATATATTATTTCCTTAATAACATTCATCAAATACATCATATTTTTGATATTACACTATTGAACAATTTAACCATTATTTGGTACATATTAAAATTTTCATTTTCATTCTTTTACTCATTTTCAAACACATATTCTTCAATAAAATAATATTTTTCATTACATCAATAATTTTTCCTTCTTTTTCAATCACACATTCTCTGTCGATCTAATATTTTAAAATACATTCTTTCAAAATAATATAACTCAAACACACCTTTAAAACAAAAAGCAATTTTCCACCCACGACTTTTTGAACTCCAATAAAATATTCTAAATAATGTAAACCTCACACTACCATTTGCTGCTTTGCATTATTCAGAAAATAAATAGTTAATATTTTTTTATTTATGTAAAGGCAGTTAGAGATAAGAATTTGTCTTTACCTGCCACGGAGTTTTGGCTGGCTGATCAAATATCCAAATCATTGACTCAAATTAAAATGGACTGAGAGAATCTTTGCACAAAGGACTATGCTAGAAAATCATAAACCCGCCACTCTATTGGGGGCCGTCGTATGACCCTTATTTATAAGATTAGGTAGAACTTTTGATACATCTAAATTAATTCTTGCAGGAATACGATTCTGATCCGAAATATTTGTATTTTATTATAAATATAAGAATCTGAGTATATGATATTGGGAAATGTAGATGGAAGGTCAAAGAGGATTCATTTTTCATTTATTATTATTATTATTTATTTATTTTGAATGAAGTTAAACACATTACAAGAGTCCATTGGTAAATAAAGATATTTCGTTTGAAAAGATAATTAAAATGTTTTTTATGGACAATTTATAAGTCTCTATCTTTTCGCTTATTTGAGAATCTAATTTAAACGGTTTAATTACAATGAAAATGAATAGAAGGAAGAACCCCTCTAATTAAATCGGGGTCTAAAGTTTCACCAATCAGCTTCAAAGATTGCATGAATATAATATTTTATTGTGCTTTTGGCAAATCAGAAATCTACACATGAAAAGCACCAGACAACACAGCACCATTCAAGCCATTTTATTGTTCTAGACCTGGATAAGCTTGTTCCGCTTAAAAACATTACTTATAAGTAAATAAATAAGTTTGAAATAAGTCTTTTTTATTGATCAGATTTTGTCAAGGAAAATTCTGCTTGTACATAATTGTTTACCTAATTGATGCCCAAATTGACAAGTGGCGGCCCCCTATTGGGGGGACGCAGACCCGAATTGACAAGTGGCGGCCTCCTATTGGGGAGAAGTCGGCCCCCTATTGGGGAGGAGTCGTCCCCCCAATAGGGGGCTGCCACTTATCAATTCTGGCACCCATCATGTAAACAATTAGGTACTTCTAGCATGACTCTTTTGTCAAATAAGGTGACGTGTAATTGGAATTTTTCGCCACTCGCTCTATGATGGCTAGGTACTTTTTCCTTTTTTTTTTTTATTCCTTTTTTGGAAAGTGATGGCGAATAATTTACCAACGGTATAAAATATTTGACTATATTCTTGGACCACACCATTACCATACACATACATGAATGAATAGGAATATAATTTGTTGTGCAAAACTCTTGCAGAGATTCACTTTCAGTGGCAGTTTCAATTGGAATAATATTGTGGATTGATATATTTTTGGATCGTTGAAATTTAAGAATGGCTTTTAATTTTTGTTCGAGATTGATGAATTGCCGAGCTCTACGTTAGAAAATAATAAGGTTTAATCTTTTTTATTACAAAATTGAATTGGTATCCTTTGATTTGAAGGAATATATAAGTAATCCACTGTAATTTGATTATTTGGATAAAATAGGCTTTTATGGATGTAAAAGGGTATAATTTATATGGATGAATGTGTAGAGT
Organism: Fraxinus baroniana; assembly: GCA_903798355.1. Lineage (NCBI taxonomy): Eukaryota > Viridiplantae > Streptophyta > Magnoliopsida > Lamiales > Oleaceae > Fraxinus > Fraxinus baroniana. The sequence continues at coordinate 10,405 of CAIGRO010185711.1, forward strand.
AGGATGGCAACTAGATGGGGTCAAAATGGTCCTCCTTGTCATTGTCCCTGTCCAGTACTCGCTCCGTCGAAAATTTTGATGATTTGAGGTATAATCAAGAATTAAAAAAAAATCCTTATTTACCGTCTTGTTTACTTGTTTATTTAATTTTAATTTGAAGATGAGTTCAAGGAGGGCACTATGTTCTCCGGTCCCCTTCCATGCCCCAATCACTAAATCGAACACATATAATGGACTTGTTTGAGCCCCATTCTTTTGTCAAAATGTATTTTGGAATAGTGATTTAATGAAGAAATGTGTGGTTAAAAAATAAAGAAAAAATTTGAATTTGTGGGTAGTATTATTTTATGGAAGAATGTGTGACTGAAAAAAAAAAAGAAAAAAATATATATATTTTGAAAATAATGAGAATCAAAAGCTATATATAGAGAGAGGTGTCAAACTATTGTCTACATAGTGTCAAATGTTAGGTTGGTGTAGGGCATGGATGTCTACTGAAGCTTTGCTTAGCCGTGTTGTCGGAGTAGGCGTTTAGGTGGTCCGTTGTAGGCTTTGCACTGCATCAATTCGCCTGTAGCATTTTGTTTCAATAGTAAGATTACTGTTTTCTTATTACTATTCAATTATGTTTTGGGTTTGTCTGGTACTGCTTTTTTCACCAATTAAAAGCAAAAATATTTTCATTGGAGCTGGTCAGTGGGTCCCAGTCAAGAAAGAGTGGGTCAAATATGTCATGCTATAATGGGCGAAAAATGAATTTCTTTCCTCCAAAAATGGGCACCAGACAGGCTATGTCAAATTGCTTTAGTAAAGGAAGTGGTTCATGTTGACTTATCGTTGACGTCTCGTTTTGATTATCACAAACAAATCATGTTTATCACTAACAAATTGATTTTGAGTGGTTATAGTGATTATTGCACATAAGTATATTCGATGGCACAAAGTTCGAGATCAAGATAACCATACTAT
>CAIGRO010185713.1:0-11347 GCA_903798355.1 Fraxinus baroniana
TAAGAAGCAAGTTTGATAAGAAGGCATTCAGATGCATATTTGTGGGGTATGATATTCAAAGAAAAGGATGGAGATGCTGTGATCCTACAACCAATTGTTGTTATACATCAAGAAACGTGGTGTTTGATGAAGTATCTTCATGGTGGACATCGCAGAAGGTGAAGCTACCAGATTCAAATGATTTTGACGACGAATTGCAAAAGAAGATCACAGAAGTGCAACCAAGTCTCGAGAAAATAAAAGATGGACAAGAATCAAGTGATGAGAAGGAATCTACTGATGGACTACAAAATCTTTGGCAGACAGGTGTGCATTAGACAACACCATAAGAAATAAGACCAAATCAACAAGAGGAAGTTGAGGTAAGAACAAGTCCACAACCACAGCTAAGAAAATCAACTAGATAGAGGAAACTAAACCCCAGATATGCTAATGTAACACTAGAAGAAGTGACAGTATCAATGAGCCAGAGATCTTTGAAGAAGCAATCCAGCACAATAGATTGCACAGTGAGTGGAGAAAGGCGATGGAATAAGAGTTTATGGCTCTAAAGCAAAATGAGACTTGGGATTTGGTGCTAATACCTAATGGAGTAAAGCCTATATCTTGCAAATGGGTATACAAAGTAAAAAGATGTCCAAACGAATCAATCGAAAGATACAAAGCTCGGCTAGTAGCTCATGAGTTTTTACAGTAATATGGTCTGGACTATGATGAGACGTTTAGTCCAGTGGTAAAGATCACTACTGTACGAGTACTAATAGCATTACCAGCAAGTAAGTCTTGGAAGCTATGGCAGATGGATGTGAAAAATGCGTTTCTCCATGGAGAACACGATCGAGACATATACATGGAGACGATGAAGAAAAACCAGTATATGTTTGCAAGCTAAAGAAGGCTTTATATGGACTAAAGTAGGCACCACGAGCATGATATGGTAAAATAGCTGAATTCTTAGTTCAAAGTAGATACTCGACAGGACCAGAAGATTCGAGCTTATTCATCAAAGTACAAAGTGATATATGAACAATAGTGCTAGTGTACGTGGATGATCTCATCATCATTGGAGACGATGAAAATGAAGTTCAATGAACCAGAAGGAATCTTTCAGTAAGATTTCAAATGAAAGAGCTTGAAGAGCTAAATCATTTTCTGGTACTTAAGGTGGAAATAACAAATGAAGAGTTATTCTTGTGCCAGAAAAGATATGCCACAGATCTTTTATAGAAGTTTGTCACCGCGTTATATGATGGTTGCCTTTGTACTACTATAGTTGAAATTTGAAAAGAACATTCTTCTTGTTTTTCAAAGTTATTTCTTCAAATTGTCATCATTTTCTTATAGTGTGTCATTGGCCTTACACGATCGAAATCATTACAATGATCAATGTGCAAATAGTGTCGTCTTCTTATGTCTTGAGCCTAGCATCTCTAGCGTTGGCCTCTTTTTCCCCAAAGCCTCATTCAATTCGGTAAGTTCTTAGGTTGCCACCTCATCTGTTGACTACCTCTCTGCGAGCTAGCCGGCAAGAGTAGCAAATCCATCATCTCTCCTTCAAGACCTCCTCAAGAGGTTGTCGCAATGTTTGTGCCTTGGCCAATTCCAAAACCAAAAATGAGAAATTTTTAAAATGGTCATTTATCATGATCCAAATGAAAAAGAAATGTTGGGCCACTGTTCCCATTTCCAAATATAAATAATTTTGTCAAAATTTTAGTGATAGATTAGCCAAGTCAAAACAGCATAACTTCTTCAAGATAAGTCCCCGGGAGCAGCAATTGGGAAGGTCAAGACTCAAGGCAACGACAGCAAGAAGAAAGTCCGTAAAACACAACTAATGTGCCAAAAAAATAAAACATTGTAATAGTTCAGATAAATTCTTCGACAGAAACCTAGCAAGCCAATAATAGGTAAACGTGATTTTTCTAAAAAAGTTCAAATCATAAACATAATATTTCCCCAAAAGATTATTAGGGGAGATTATTAACGAAGAAAATCTACAAGGCGTAACCAAAAAGTGCAACACTGTGTTAAAAATAATTTATTTCATCGACGTCCAAGAAGGGCAGCAGAAGCTTTGTTGAATTAGCCCTCGAGTGCTGATGCTCCAGAAATAATTTCTAGCAAATCTGTAGTGATAGATGCTCGATAGGTTCTGATGAAAAAAAAAAAAAAAAACTAATAAGAATAGATCCCAATTAGAATGATGAATAAGAGGACTGTTAGTAAAGTAGAGAAGGGAGTTGTTCACGAAAATATATTTCGTATTAAAACCACCGTAAGTGTATGATTCGTTAACCGAAACTAGAATAGAATAACGTGTTTGTTGTGATGAATGCAATTATAAATGATTTAACTAAATTAAATGCAAACGACGTTAAATGTAATTTGAAATTTTCAAATGTATGATGAATGTACTAGGATCATGAATCCCTAAGTAATAATTTTTTTAAACCTAGTTTTACACTTTGACACATAATTAAAATATTGACGAATCAATAATCCTAAATTATTTAAACGGTCTCTCTCGAGTAAAGTCTAACATATTCTTATACGTGACCCAACTATATCGTTATGACGGATGCGAACATACAACAATGCATGAGTTTTTGTGAACACTTAAATATTCACAGAGGGCATAGCGGTATATTTATATCCGCTGTCGGACCCTGTGATTATTTATATCATGTTGAATCTATTTCTTTTCTTTCGAATGCATAAAATAGATTACCTCACTCACACAATTAACGTGCACAATAATTGTGAAGAAAATAAATCCATATAAACCATTCAAATAGTCAAAACGTATTTTTATTGTCAAAAATGTAAAACTAAAAAATAAAAATCATATTATATAGTTCATTATTCCCTAACACAGAATTAACCTAGCTGCATGATTGAAAGAAGAAAATCAGAAAAATAATGAAGAAACGACTAATTGATTTCTTGACTTTAATCTTCATTTCGTGGTGTTGTTCTTTGCGTTCTTGCTCTTTTTCTTCTCTCAAAACCCTTATACATATGTTATCAAAGTAGAGTTTCAGTTGAAAAATGAAACAAAATCTTGCCAAAGTTTATATTATGCGGCCGCATAGTACATTTATAAGCAGTCACATAGAAGGACATCCAACCATCAATTTTGGTCCTGATTACATGATGCAGTCACATCAAATTAGACCTATGCGGCCGCATAGGTATATGATTTCTCCCACCGGACAACTTTTAATATTTTGACCATATCTTTCTCTCCAGTTATTCGATTGAGGTGATTTACAATGCATTGGAAAGATAACTCAAAGGGCTATAAATCTTTTAGAAATAAGTTTCCCAATTCGAATATTTCCCAAGCCAAAAATGGGTCTCAAATCGAGATTGAAAATCTGAAGCATAACTTTTTCGGCTAGAAGTTGATATGTGATAGTACTTGGACTATATTTCATCCTCTGGCTTCTTTCCTCATCCAATTGATGTCTAACACTCTGAAATCTTCATCGTGAGGTTTGACGTAACTTTTGAGTATTTACATTTCAATCCCCGAACTTTGTATTTGATGCAATTAAGCCAATTTCACTATCTTTGCATTCTTTTCTTCATTTCTTCATCAAACATTGAGTTTTACCTACAAAATGAGATATAACACAAATTAGGTAGTATTTTAACGAAAGAACAGTAAAATATCATCATTTAGGACCTAGAATAAGTGTAGAAACTACACTTATCAGTAATCATCTATGAATAATATAAAATNCAATTCTTCATTAAACATTGAGTTTTACCTACAAAATAAAATATAACAAGTTAGGTAGTATTTTATCCAAAGAATAGTAAAATATCATAATTTAGGACCTCGAATAAGTGTAAAAACTACACTTATCAAGAGTCATTTCTAAAATTAGTCATGATACAAAAGTTTTATTCATATTTCTATACTATCTAGGTATGCTGTTCAAAAATATAGATCAGCAAGTGAAGATATGCATTGGTAGAGCATGTTTGGTAGGAATTTTTAGGAATATAGGACGGTAAGAAGGTACAAAGAAAAAATGATGCTAAAATCTTGTTTATATGTCAATCCCATATTGTGTATCAATCATGCTCCACGATAGTGTCGGTTAAGACCGAACCTGTTATAAATTAGTGTAAGGTGATCAAGCATGTCTCCAGCATTTCTACTTGTGTTGTCCGTTGCATACATTCTTGCTCCTTGTTCTCTTCAAGCATTTTCTAGGATTGCATTGAACACAACTAGAAGAAAACATTAAAAGCATTTCATATTAGACATGAAAATATAGCACAAATTAGATCCTTGGCCTAGCTTTTTCAATCAAAATATGATAAGGAAGACGCTGTGTGTATAGATGGGGCTTCACAGAAGCTTTACAGAAAATTAAAAAAAGTCACGTGATGCCCGCGAGAAGTAAAACAAAGAAAAGAGGAAACTGTAGAATCCATTTCTCTCTCCGTTTCCCTCTCGTTCTGCCATTGTTGCCCCCAAAAGGATACGGAGCCTTCTTCCTCGCCTCTTCCTTGAACACCTTCATCCACGATCGACTTGCAGTCCCTAAAAAATTCCCTTTGCAATCCCCTGGAGCTGAGAGCATTCCTTTGCTGCCCCTAAAACAGAATTTTTGCCCTAGAATGTATCTTCTTCGTTAAAGCTGATATTTCCAGTCCACCAAGCTGACAATATTGCAACCCCTAAAAATCCCCATTCCAATCGACTGAGCAATAGCATTGAAGGCCCTTCGTAACCCCTAAATCGCCATTCTTGCCCGAGTGTGTACCTTGAAGCTCGGAATCCCCATTCGAAGAATATAATCATCCTATCGACCTAGCTTAGTGTGAGGATCTGCAGTTGAGAAGGACCTTGAAGCTCGGAATCCCCATTCAAAGAATAATCATCCTATCGACCGAACTTAGTGTTAGGATCTACAGCTGAGAAGGGTAACTTGTTTGAAAAACAACTCATACAAAATTAGTAGCGAGTAAGTCGTATTTGGAAACAATGGTTTTATAAATTCATAAAAACTGAGGCGGAGTATATTCAATTGTCATTCAATGCCCAATATAATTCGATGACTATTGCTTAGAATTTTACGGAATCAAATATAAATGATAGGAAAACCCATTTCCAAACTTGTGTATACTTTCTCAAATTGCCCACTAGAGCAAAACTACTATCTATTTTAAGAAAACAAAGTTGTGATAAAAATGTAAATAATTAAATTAATCATAAAAACCTGCATTGGCATTCAAATAGTCCTAATTACAGTATTAACTCACCATGACCACTTCTTGCATAAAAACTGTACATTATAGATTCCCTTGATGAACTTTGGAGTTGTGTTAGACTTAATTCACACTTTCGTTTTCTTTATTTTTACAGGAACTCAATTTTTCCACTAATTTGTTGTAGGAAACTAAACTATGGAAGGTATGCATGAAGATCCTTTACTTCATTCCGATGGTGTGATAGTCGTGGACAATATGAATATTGTGGAGGACGAAACGTTAGGAGTAGATGGAGAGAAAGTGCCGGAGGTGGGTATGACGTTTGAGAATGAAAAAGAGGTATTTGATTTGTTTAAGAGATATGCTTATGCCGTCAGTTTTCCAGTGAGGAAAAGGAATTCTAAGAAGGGTGATGATAGAGTTGTTAGATATGCTACATACACATGTAACCGTAAAGGCCGAAGAAGCAATAATGCAACCAGCCAACCACATCATTGAAACCGCAACCAACAAGTCAGACAGATTGTAAAGCAAAGATAACTGCATCGTCGGACGATACTAGAATATGGAGAATTAACATCGTCCACCTCGAGCACAATCATAAAACAAGCCCTTCGAAGTCAAGGTTGTATCGATTCAATCGAGAATTGACTGCAAATGTGAAACGGAAGCTTGAATTGAATGACATGGCAGAGATTCCGTTGCACAAAAGTTTTAACTCAGCAGTTGTCGAAGCAGGTGGTTATGAGAATATGACTTTTGTGGAAAAGGATTGTCGTAACTACATCGAACAAGTGAGACAACTACGATTTGGAGAAGAAGATGCCGCAGCATTGCCATCGTACTTTTCAAAGATGCAAGCTCATTATTCGGGTTTTTACTTCAGTATGGATGTAGACGACGAGTCACGTCTTAAGAATGTATTTTGGGCAGATAACAGGTCTCGGCAAGCGTACAAAGAGTTCGGTGATGTTGTTACCTTTGATACCACATATCTCACGAATAAGTACGATATACCGTTTGCCCCTTTCATTGGCGTAAATCATCACGGGAAATCAACGCTGCTTGGTTGTGGTTTGTTATCGAATGAGGATACAAGTACATTTGTGTAGCTTTTTAAATCGTGGTTAGAGTGCATGCATGGTCAACCCCCACATGGTATAATTACTGATCAAGATAGGGTCATGCAAAATGCTATCGAGATTGTTTTTCCAAATACTAAACATAGATGGTGTTTGTGGCACATTATGAAAAAGTTAGCAGAAAAGTTTGGCTACCACATTGATAAAAGTTTGATCTTCTCGGCTATACATAAGTAGTATATGATTCCCAAACTGTGGATGAATTTGAAAAAGGTTGGATAGAAATGATCAATAGTTATGACTTGCAAGATAATGATTGGTTGTCCGACCTTTACGATAACAGAGGTCGTTGGGTTCCATGTTATTTGAAGACCACTTTCTGGGTAGGCATGTCGACAACGCAACGCAGTGAGAGCATGAATGCCTTCTTTGATGGATATATCCATTCGAAAACTTCGTTGAAGCAGTTTGTCGAACAATATGAAAGAGCCTTGCGAAATAAGGTTGAAAAAGAGTTCCAGGCAGATTTCAAGTCGTACTCGCAGATGGTTCCTTGTGCTACTACTTTTGAAATGGAAAAGCAATTTCAGTCAGTTTACACTATTTCAAAGTTCAAGGAAGTTCAGGAGGAATTCATTGGAAAGGTTTATTGCGACGTGATTTCATGGTCAGAGAGCTACCTCGGGATGAAGTACGAGGTTAGAGAGTCCGTCGTACATCATGGGGGTCGGAAGAAGAAAACATTTCAAATATCATTTCGACGCGACACATGTGAGATTACTTGCAGTGCCACTTGTTCGAATTTCGTGGAATTATTTGTCGGCATGCGATAGCAGTATTAGACCGTAACGACGTTACATCAATGCCAGAGAGGTACATATTGCGTCGATGGAAGAGAGATGTCAAAAGAGCTCACACGAGGGTCAAAGTAAATTATGACGGCTTGGTTAGTACACCGGAACAGTTGAGGTACGATGACATGTGTATGACTTTTTCGGAGGTGGCAGATCTTGCTGCACCTGATGAAGGTGGGTCACGTACAGTAATGGATTGGATAAAATCGAAAGCTATAGAACTCAGGAATTCGAATTCGAGTGGTGGTAGTAACTTCCCGTCAACTACTCAATGTACACGTTCGATAGGTACCGCTGACACCAGCGTATTGGATCCGAGATCATCGAACCGAAGGGTACGCCACGAAAACTTAGGAGAAAAGGCCCATTGGAGTCCAATTCAAACAAGGCAAACGTGAGTCCCATTTGAAACTAAACTTATCAGTTAGGTCCCCCTATTACAAAGAACTAATTATATATATTGTTGTGCAGACAACTTCGACTTCAAGCAAGCCACGGAGATCTAGACAGAAGCAAAATCATGTCGAAGAGGTTGCACCCATTGTCCAGTTAAGTCAACAATTTCAGTACTCGCAGCCAATGCCGTTTTCATATTCGCAACTCTTGATGGTTAGTGGATAGATTTTACATAGCTTATTATTTGTTCAATGATCGTACTTATATTGGTATTTAATGTAGGGTGAGGTCGATAGTCACGCATTTACTCAGCAATTGCAGTCGTCTATAGGTAGTTTAATTTACCATGTTGAATTTTCGTATACCACCGTATAATTCAAGTTCAATATTTTGTACTTTGATGATCAACATGTAAGGCCACATACTCCTATTTCAGCTATGTCATTTCCACACTTTGCGGACCAACGCCTATCGCATCGAGGATGCATCGTCATAGGAAAGGATCAAATGGGCTTTGATGTTGTTCAGGTAAATTGGCATCTTTTCATCTCTTTTCATGTGTACATGCAACTTAACTTATGTTTGCATTTCCTTGGTTAACATGTTACAAGCTCATTGAAATAATGATGTAGGAACCCCCTTCCAACAACACCCCCATTAATCCATCGATGGAGTAAGGAAAATGGCCGAGACACGATTAATAGTGAGGAAGGGAATATTATTCTTATTCAAATTTGTATTTGATGTTGGACAAACTTGTGTAACTATGTTCCGTCTATTATTTGGACATTTTGGTGTAAACTACCTTCCTTCTATCATGTTTGGAGAAAGTGGTGTAAAATATGTTCGTTCTAATGTATTAATGTATGGTGATGGATTTGTGCTAATTTAAATTTAAAATATATAGATTAAGGTGTACAAGAAGTTCAAGGAAGAAGCGTACTCGGCAGCAGATTGTGGTGGTGGTTAACATGAAGCCATAGCAAATTGATTAGAATAAAATATTGATTGCAAAATGCTTGGTGATTAGTTTGTGATTGTACTGAGTATCTTAATAGACAGAATTTTGATTTTTTTGCTAACTTTTTTATGTTCTTCATTGTAATCTATTCCATTCCAATTTATTAAAATAAATAGATTAGGGTTATGCTTGAAGTTATTTGGGAGGTAGTACCTGTGAGATGTTGAGGTAGCAAAATTTATGTTACAATTCATCCACATAATAAAAACATTTATGAGATATAATAGCTGTTACAACCAACATGAGTTTTTCCTTGTTACAAAACATAATTCAAACATGACAACAACACTGTCACAGGTCATAAACAAAGGAAAATTGATTCCAATAAGCTATTTCGTAATCAGAATCCGACAAAACAGGTGACAGGACGATGCACAGCTTCACAAATCTTCCACAATCAACCTATTTTCAACCTAACTATACTCTACTTAACCTGAACAATACTAAACTAAGTGATCAAGCAACGCCCTTGCCTTTTCCATTCACGGTTGCAGAGGTGTTCCCCTTTCGGAATGTGACGTTCAACGAAATCTCGATGTCTCGTTTTTCGGCTATTCGAGCTAGGTTGTCGAACATAGCTGGAAAATCTTCGACTTCCTCGATTGCCACAGTATTATCCTCTTCAAACACAGTGCTCGATTCGCCACTTTTTTCATAATTTTTGACCCAATCAAAATAATCACATTTTTTGCTACACGTTTTGAATAATCGTCCTTTGTTATTGGTCTCCCTTTCAACCTCAAAACCTTTTTGCAATCCATTTTCACACCATGGGCATCGCCGTTTCATCGGGCAATCCCTAAAGAAGCGCGTCGTACTTCTACAACCGTGACAAACACCAAAATTCCTACCTCTCATCCTGGAAGCAACAACAAAGATGTTAATAGATTGTTTTCACAGGCAACTTCACCCACGTATCAAAGCTGTCAAGAACTACTTCAAAGCAATGTCACCCAATTAACAAAACATAAATCAAATCTGAATGAATTAAACCTCAGTCACCACAATTAACAAATGAAGATGAATTAAACCACGTTCACAACAATTATTAAACAAGCAAACAGGAAGTCAAATCTTAATGAATTAAACTCAATTAACAAGTAAACCTCAACACAAATTAACTCTGCTTAACACAAACCTCAACAAAAATTAACTCAAAAGCTAAACCTCAACACACATAAATGAACTCTGATTTAATTAAAATTAACGTGAATTAAACCACGTGAATTAACCATTTTACAAGTACACAGGAATTAGAACTTCAAAAATTAACACATTTCACAAATTAACGTGAATTATACAAGCACCACAATTACTAATGGACAAATTGGAATGGACATTCGAAAAAATTGGCCACAGTTAACACCGAGCTTTTTCCATTTTCCTTTCTAATAACATAAATAATTATAATTTTTGACAAATTCAAGGGAATTGAACAAATAACTTTTGAGAAACTCAAGTTTGGAGTTGATTATTGAAACACTTTTCAAGCCTGAACACAACCGCTTAATATCTTACAGGCCTAATGTTGGTACTTTGTACCATTTATAGGATACCCATAGAGTTCCTTGGATGTGAGTTCAGCGTCTACGAATGGCGTTGCTGGGATGTGGATTTTATCTGATAACGATGAGACGATGTGCGAGGCGAAGGTTGAGATGACTGAGGCGACTGCGGACTGAAACGGTGGGCGAAGGTCTACCTTGCTAACTCGTCGGGCGTTCCATGGTTCCAAACGAGGAAAGAGGGAAGAGAGCAGAGGTCGAAGAGGACCAGATTTCTAAGGTTCCAGTCGTGGAGAATAAAGGGGATCTCAACCGGTGAAGGAGTGGAGGAGGAGAGATGTCTGGCATTTTTTTTCTTTTGTTTTTCCCTTTTAAACGTATCAACTGCCAGCTCATCTGTGAGCCTTCTGTGAGGGGCTATCTGTAAGTGTAGTGCGGTCAATATGATATTGAAGGTAGACCATACACTGATGCACATGAAAACTAGAGTTCTGTTAGGTTCTGAAGTACTTCTGACTTTGTTTTGCCACCCTCAATTTCATAATTATCCAACTCCTCAAGTTTCTCTCCTGATCTAGCTTCTCTCTCCACGACCTATATTAGCAAGAATTAGAATTAATATCCTAATAGAGAACACTCACTAAAATATTCATGCCACTAAATTCATGCCATTGATGACCTCGGGAGATAATGCAGTTGCTGCTGTTGGCACAAATGACACAACTTAATGGAACTTGTTGAAAACAATCCTCAAAGCGTCGTACTCAACATTCTTTAAGATGTCATCTGCAAGCATAGAAACCTACAGTGCCAAAAATAGAACTCCAAGAGTTGAAACAGAAATATATGTTCCTGCAACAGGATTCACGAGATTTCTAATTTCTCATTTCTCAAAATTCCAGTAACAATTAAAGATACACTTATGTTTACAATTGTATTACAAGTTTTTTCCACAAGTCTTTAGTCTATTAAACCATTTAAGGTAAACATTCAAGCAACTGCAAAGGCAGCTCACAGATAGGAAAAATTGCAAACGGGGCTGGCAAAATAGAGAATAAAGTAAGTTTCCAGTAATAGATTGCCACCAGTAAGCCTGTTCCAATCTAGTCAAGTGCAAGCAGATGTCCTACAGATAAAGTACAAAATGACATCATACCTGCTCCTAATCTAGCCAAACAAGCTCGACCATACTCGCTCATTTTTACCCCAATGTTGTTGGGAAAATCGCCTTAAATGCAGGAATTGAGATTAATAACA
>CAIGRO010185750.1:0-14543 GCA_903798355.1 Fraxinus baroniana
TAATATATAGAAGATATAGAAATATTAGTTAAGGGTTAATTATGTAATTGACATTTCACAATTAGAAAAACAAAGTAAACCAAAAATCATATATATAAGTTAAATTATAACATTGAACGAAGGAAGTTTCCTCACACACTCGAATAATATTGTGTAAATTCGAGTAAATTATGGCACTTGACATCGCACATAAATGTAAGTTTAAATTTTACAATTTTCAATTCAAGATTAAAAAATGTATATGCAATACAAAATGATCAAGATTTGCACAAGAGAATACTCATTGGATAGTTTTTATGTTGTTTTCTTTCGTGGTAAAAAATACAGAGTTACGCTCCAAAGACAAAAAAGAAACTATTTTGAGTGATATTGTAGTCTCGTTATAGGAAGTGGATTGTGGCTCTTGTTTTATTTTTAGATATGGAAATAAGGTGACCCAAGAACTCGTGTCCTTAGGCATTTTAGTCATGAAATTGGTAGGTTGGACGATTGTATTCATTTTTCTCTCGTTCGTGGTTCTTGATGATTTGAATTAATGAAGAATGTTGTGTTGGTACGAAAAGAAAAATGAAAGCGAGGTAGTTTTTTTTTCATTCTTGATTATGCAATTCAAGTCCTAAAGGAATGAGAAATTAGATACCCCAATTTCTGAATGTAGGCATGGATAGAGAGGGCAAGGCAGACACGTTAATTAATACTTAAGGGCTGTTCGGTAGAGATTAAAATTAAAAAGTTAGCCGTTATTGTTAATTTTTATTAGACGGATGGGACCCAATAACGACTATATTTTCAATTTAATTGAATTTTAAATCGTACCGAACGGGCCTTTAATAAGTTAATAGTGAAAAATCCTTGGAGCATATGGCATATGGGACCATTGCAGAGTCCTTCATATGCCAAAGCCTGCAGGAAGGTGTAGAGACCCAAGTACTTGAATTATAAAACAAGAATGTCAAATCGGGTTTAGTTTTCGCGCCCGATCATCTTCTCGATGTTGCCATGATTGCATTGAATCAGATTGTCTAAATGTCGTCCAAGCAAGAACCCACCTCTTCATGCATGAGTTGTTAAATTGTGGGCATAATTATTGTTGTTATGCAGATTCAATACGTGGATGGACACTTGTAATTTCATTAAGAATAATTTTAAAAATTTCACATTTGTAATTTCGATTTTGTTTTAATTTATCTTATAAATATGGAGCCGTCATTAAAATTCTCTATCGTCATAAAACGAGAGAAAATTAAAGAAAATAAAGTGTACGAGTTTTCTCTTGTAAGTTGTAAACTTCTTTTCATTATACTGAATTACTGCAGTGATAGACAATGATGTAGTGTTACATTGAGACATACCTCTATAAATCTTGTATGTTCATGTGTGTCGTTTCCTTATTGCGATTTTATTACTTTTGATGGTATAAAATTAGAGTTTACAATTCTCAACGGATGCAACCAAGGCTGACATTATAGCTACGTATTTCTTCTTTATTTTGTTGTTTTGTAAGGTGAAGCTTACACCCTTGCAAAGTTTGTTGTCTCGAGTTCAACTGAAACGGTGTGGCTTAAGAAGACCCCAAACTTCATCGAAGATCCTGTAATTCGAAAAATATCTGTAAATAAAACGTGTAAAAAAAAAAAGAATTAGTCTGCAATTAAATAATACCGAAATAAAAAGACTTTTTTTATGGAGTTGTCGTCACTTTTTGTTTGATTAGTTCCAACTAATAAACTGCAGCAAATTAACTATGAAATACTAACTAATCAAACATTTAAAAAAGTTAAAGAGAGGGTTTGAGACAACTGCAAAGCAAAGAGCAATATTGATTATTCTTTTTCTGAACCCAAAACCTTCACCCACACTCCTCCAATTGAGTTGGCAATGAAGCAGCAGTAAAGCGAAATAGGATAGGGTCATAGGGGAAGAACTAAGAAGGGTCCATTAGCAGCCTAGCAGAGGGGGTGGGTGGAGTATACATGATTAATCATAAAATAAATATATATAATTGATATCCTACCTGCAATGGACAGGATAAAAACTTCCAACTGTTCATGTGGTAGAGATGACCGTAAGTATAGTTCTTTGAATGTATAATTGTAGCAGAGAATCATAAGTAAGGTTATTTTATCACGTCAGCAGTTAAAAGTTTTTATCCTGCTCACTGTGGACTGGAGATCAGATCTGAATTAATATATACACTGTACACACATAACGTGCATATATGTATAGGACAACATTCTAAATCCCTTAAATAGTGCCCTTGACAAGAGGGTGCATGTCTTTGTGTGTGTATGGCAGACGGCTTCCCCTCCATGTGGTCACTTCCACAATCCTGACCCTACCCATCCCTTTTATATATGTATCATTTATCCATCCATTCTTAATTAAGTCCTTTAGCCCTTTTTCATTGCCTTGTCGAACGTCATTTTTCTGTCTCCTTGGCATACGTTTTTTGTTTCGATAGATTGCTGCACCAGAGAGGATGTGTAGCTCAAAGTCTAAATTGCAAGATAATTGTAATGGCGACGGTATCATCTCGCCAACTAGTGTGAATAAGCGACGAGTTCTTCAACCCAACATTAACCGTGTTCCTTTATTTGAAAGACCAAACTCGCTGCTAAAAAAGACGACTGCTGCCAAAGTTAGGCTGCCCTCATCGACTGCCACTCCTCCGCTATCTCCTAAGCTGAAATCACCAAGACTGCCTGCTATCAAGAGAAGTAACGATTCAAATGTTTTGAACTCGAGCGTTGAAAAGCTGATCTTGACGCCAAAATCCTCCAATACTAAAGCTTCTAGTGCAATAGTAGTGAAGAAGTCCAAGAAATCATCAGGTAGCCCACAACCTGGTGATAACTGCTCGTTGAAATGCACTTCCAGCTCCCTCATAGTCGAGGCACCTGGAAGCATAGCGGCAGCTAGACGAGAACAGGTTGCAATTATGCAAGAGCAAAGAAAAATGCGTATCACGCATTACGGAAGAACTAAATCAATTAAGAAGGTCGTTCATGATCTTCAACATCATCATTCTTCATCTTTGCTTGCTAATAATGCTACTCGAGATCAAGAAAAGCGATGTACCTTCATCACTCCAAATTCAGGTAATCAAACCTTTATTCTTACATTTAAGACTGATGTATCAATTAATACCGCTTGATTGCCACCTATAGATAGCAATATTCTATCTGGCAACTAATTTCATTTTTTCTCTGGTGGTATAGACCCAATCTATGTTACTTACCATGATGAAGAATGGGGAGTACCTGTCCACGATGATAAGTAGGTTCTTTCTCACAATTTTTCTCTTTGCTTGATTATCAGTATCGTCCCGAGATTGCTGTCAAATTGGCTGTCCATTAGTACATTTTTAACACTTCAACACACTGATGTGTTAACTCCATTTGTTAAGAAAAGTAATATGTTGGGACAGCCAAAGACACAACAAGTTCGGAACAGCAAATCTAGACTCGTATAAATGCAGAAATTCAAAATATGGGTTTTTGATTTCTTGCTGTTGCAGACTTCTGTTTGAATTGTTGGTGTTAATTGGTGCACAAGTTGGATCAGATTGGACTTCAGTTTTAAAGAAAAGACAAGACCTCAGGTGAGGGGCCTTCTGAATTAAGACTACTCGAACAAAATTTCTTGTTTGTCATTTTTACTGTATCTAATTGCATTTTATATTCAATTTCAGGGATGCATTTTCAGGATTTGATGCAGAAATTGTTTCAAAATTTTCCGAGAAGAAGATAAATTCAATCAGTACTGATTATGGTATAGACTTGAGCCAAGTCCGAGGCGTGGTCGATAACTCCAACCGAATTCTTGAGGTTAGCACCGCAATTATCTAATAATACACAATCGTACATACACCTCACTAAATCATCTTTTGCTAGTAAATGACAAGACGACATTTCCAATTGTCCCATGTTGAATAATTCTCTATGTACTATAATGATTGTTAATTAATAGAAATATAACATACCACGTGGGACCATGTGCATGAGTCAGTTGGCTTATATAATTAATTTATTAATGGGATTTTCAGGACATGAATGAAATGAATGATTTTTCTTGATTCAAATTATGATTGTTTACTATTTGCAGATAAAAAAAGAATTCGGATCATTTGAGAACTATGTGTGGAGATTTGTGAACAACAAACCCATAGCAACGAAGTACAAATCATGCCACAAGATCCCAGTGAAGACTTCGAAATCGGAATCCATAAGCAAGGATATGGTTAGAAGGGGTTTCCGTTTAGTCGGTCCAATCGTGATTCACTCATTCATGCAGGCTGCTGGCCTCTCAAATGACCACTTAGTCACCTGTCCACGACATCACCATTGTGTTCAAGTTGCTCAAGCACCACCACTTCTATGATCACGCTGACTCGAGATTGAATTATGGGTTTTTTTTATAATTAATCGACCAATCAAAAACTGATTAATTAGTTGATTACCTAACATGGTCGATCCTTTTAGGATTATAGGTTTGATGAAGCGAGTGTCGATAAGCTTATAATTAGTGACATGGATTAGGAGGAAGGAATAAAGGTAGGAGAGCGTTGGTGGAAGACAGAGAACATGTGCAAGAAATGGCAAGGCCATGTGTTGGGTCCATGAATGCATGTGCCTGTGAAGAGAACATCCACATCTTTATCTCCATTATTGCTTGCTTTTCTTTTTCTCTATTAGTGTAATTTTAATTTTTCTTTTTTTGGGTATTGTTTGCTTATATTTATGTATGTAATGGGATGTATACTTTGAATTTGCGAAAGATGACCAATCAAGTCAAGCATATTCTCCACGTGCTCTCACATTATTATAAAATTAAGATTCTATTCCTTTTCTTTTTTACTTTTTGAGCAACTCATGGCATCTCATCACGACAAAGCTAGACCCTTCTTCGCGATGCAATGTGTCCCACTTAACTGCTCAAATTCGTCCATAAACAAGGAGTTAATATTTGCAAATAAAGCCAATTTTGGTACTTTCCACACTGTTGGATTTGGGCCGGCGCCTCACTATTCATTTGGTTCTGATCCTTTTTTTTTTAGGGAACAATACATAAATCAAATTTTTAAGTATCACAATTTCAAAATTAAGATTAGAGGTTTTAAACTTTAAAAACCAAGTTTTCGTTAAAATTTATTTATAAATTAATTAATTAATTATATATTTTATGAATAAATACATAAATGTCACAGATCTATGCAATTTAGTCACAACTCAAAAATTTTAAGCTCACAATTTAAAAATTTTATAGGTCACAATTCGTTCATCAATCACAAATTAAAATTTTAAAAGTCATAATTTGTTCATCGGTCACAAATCACAAAATTTATAAATCACGCAACTTATTTTACGGTTACAAAACATCAAATTAATTGGTCACAAAATTATTTCGAGGTCTCAAATTAAACATTTTATAAGTCACAATTTAATTTATTGGTCACGGATCAAAAAATTATAGATCACAGTTTATCGATGGGTCACAATGAACCAAAATGTCGGTCACATACACTCAACACCCCACCACAGTCTCGATCCTTCGCCATGTTTTGGTCACAAACCAACCAAATAATTGGTCACAAACACCACCCTACTCCCGCCCTCGCCACAACACCACCCAAACCACCCCCGTCACACTACAACTACCACCGCCAGCACCATAACACCAAAAAACCACCACAACCACTGCCACAATAACAACACCGTCTGCAACGACACCACGCCTCACCGAGACCATCCCCAGATCTGCCGCCAACAAATAAAGCCAACGCTACAGCAGCGACCGCCACCCAAACACCACCAACTGAAAACACACACAAGAACCACATCAATAGTGGAGCTGCAGATCCCAGCCATGATAGGCAAACCACATCCACATGAGCATTACCACCACAACCCAACCGTGAGCACCACATACCACAGCCACACGAGTACCACCACCACAAACTAACCGCGACGCCATCGCGACTTCTAGCAATATCTTCCAGAAACATCTACAGCACCACCATGAACATCCCCGCAGCACCTACCATCGCACTGCACACCTTCACCATCGAACCGACATCACCACACCACTCAAAACAAGGGGAAGAAGAATCGGAGAAGAGACGGCCAACGTCGCTTCACTCCGGGACGTTCAAATCGTCACTTCTTGGTAGTGGCGTCTTGCGGGTGGTGGTAGTAGCGTCATCTTAGCAGCAGTCTAGCGAAGAGATAGAAGGAGCGTGGTGGTGGCGGCTGTTGATGAGGAGGGAAAGAATACAGTGAAGAGAATGGGGGAAGGGAAAGGTTTGGGTTGTAATTTAATTTAGGGTTTGGATGTGTAGGGGGTGTATGTATAGATTGATATATTATTATTATTATCATCAATTAAAACCTGATTTTTGTAAAATTAAACTTGATTCCTTATTTATGAAAATGAAAATTTAAAAACATTTCTAGCTGTAATTTTCTCTATATAAAATGGGTAATAATAACTAGAACCAGTGGTACTGGACACTAATTTGGGTTGTCACCCTTGATAGGTCCAATTAAATAGATAATTTAAATTTGTATTTAAATGAATCTATCATTTAATATCATTTAGTTACCATTTAGACTAGTGCTGAGCACCAGTGAAACTGAATAAAATTATTATAATAATGAGTAGTCATTGATGAGTTAGTTAAAATGTATGGATAAAGGGTAATTTTGAGTATTTATAAATAATTTATAGACTTCAGCCAAGACTCATAATTTCAACTTTCAAATGAGGTTGACGTTTTTTAGTTTTCCGATATTTTTATAATTCAAATTTTCAACAAATATGAAATAAGGTGTTTCGAACTTCAAAGCGACTTACTTTCGTAATTAGTATTCCTTCATAATTGATTTCAAATGACCAAATATACCTTGATTATCTTCTCATGGAGTAAATCACATTTAGCTTTTCAAAGGCCCTAAGGCTCCAACTTAAATAATTGGTAAGAATATTTCTACTCCTTACATATAAAGTCTATGTCCGTCTAAAGTTATTAATAACTTTTTAAGAGGAACAATAGTTGTCCACGAAATATGTGAAAAATAAATAAATAGGAGGTAGAAAAGTGTAATGAAATTAGAGTAATGCTATGTAGCACTACTGGGTTGCAATCTCACTTTAGATGGCACTGGATGATAGAATAAATGAAATATGGAATTACAACTTATCATTTAATGCCATGTTCGTGGCACTTAGAGTGGTGTTGCAATCTCAGTGGGGTTAAATATCATTACTCATGAAATCAATATGAGTTCGAATTTATAAAAAATGGAATTTATTAAATAAATTTTTAAAAATCACGAACGGCGGCTAATTATTTGTCTCTATTTGACAAATTTATAAATTATTTATAAATTTGTCAAACTTTATTTTCAATTACACATTCCAATGAATATACAATTATTACTCATTTATCAGTCATTTTTTTTTTTTTTTTATCTATTTATAAACTATTTTCTAGAAGGACGATATAGTAACGCCCCAAAATTTCTCACAAACATTGGAGTGTTACCAAAAATTCGATTTCTTTGTGGGATGATAACATAACATTCTTTTACTAAAAATAACTGAAATATTCATAACGAAAGCATAATCACAAATTAATAATCGTTGTTAACAAATAAAACTGAATAATAATTTAAAGAAAAAAAATGAATATAATATTTTATCTCTTAGATCACTCTTGGCACTCGCATCACCCTCTCACCACTATTCCAATCGACCCGAACTTACCTGTATAATTTTGTAAGAGTGAGTATTTAAAAAAAATGCCCAGTAAAATACTTGCAGTTTCTATACACAATTATATACAATAAAATAACTAATCGCTGACCTAGTTACACACTCATCTTAGGTCATCTTAAATCCCGTAAGATCTCATATCTCTTAATAAAGAATCCGAAAGTCCACTGATAATTCATGTATAAATTACTAAATATAAAAGCATAAGAAAACAACTACTTGCACGAAAGTATCTTACCTTGATTGATCAAACGAGTTTTTGAAAAAAAAAAAATATATTAGAAATTTACAATTGTTTTATATGAAAGTTACCATGTAAAATTTCTTTGATAGTAAATTGTGGGACAATTACATACTATTTATAGTTGAAAAATATAGTGGTTGAGTCATGATACAATTGTAATGGAAATTGTATTTATCACATTTGATAAAAAAATGAATTTCTAGTAAACAAATCACAAAGTGACGTGTGTACAAAATACTTATTACAACAAAAAGGTGGTTATAATCATAATACGTGGTAGTGATGGTAACTTGACTTTAAATAGAATTCTAAAAAAATCAAATAATAATAATAATAATAATAATCCTACATCCATTGAAGTGGCTATCCTCGTCCCATTTTACTTTGATTTAAAAATAAATAGATAAATTATAATTTTTTTTGAACTTCAATATCTTAGGACTAACTTATCCGAATTAATTTTTTTTCGAGTCTAATTTACACAATTAATTACAAGCTATCCAACGAGATCCATATTGATATATTTTTAGTCGTTTTAACAATATTTAAAAACTTAGCCCAAAATTGAAGTTAATACATATATCAATTTAGTCCATCAACTATAAAAAAAAAAAAATATGACATGTAAACTAATTAAATTCTATTAAAAAATTTCGGAGTGTTACAGATATCATTTATAACTAACATAAATATTTATTCATTAACACTCACAAGTCACAAATATAATCACACTTGATAGGTTCAATTAAATGAATCATGTGATATTATATTAAAGTGAATCTATATTATAATTTATAGTTTTTGAAATTGTTACCTAAATTGGTGTTTGAGATTAGTGATATTAATTAACATTACTCATGAAATGTTGGGGGGGTAAAGTACATTGACAATACATAGGAAAGAATGGTGGGGGGGGGGGGGTCCAAGGTCCAATCATTCTGCCTGTAACACACTTGTGAAATCACCTGAGCTCGTTGCACATGAGATGTCCTCACTTTGACTCTTCAATTGCAAAGTACAACACACCCTCACAAGAAGAAAATGTCACAAATTTGATGAGCATCGGAACAACTGTTCTGTCCAACTCTAACTCTTGTAGCTAACTAAGTTGTGGATTAAACTGTGAATTAAGATTTAAGTTAAAAATAATAATTAATTTTAATCATATATCTTATTAGACGCACAACTTCAAAACGAGACTCGCAACTTTCCAACCACGCATTTATTTATCAAAATCTACTAAAAAATTAATTTTGAACTGCACCAAATCAAACTCGTTTGATTCCATACACATACAAGTGTCTCAAGTCGTAAGACACGAATTAATATAATAATGTTTTTAAATTGCAATTTAAGAATGATTTTGTTAATAGAAGGACTTGGGTTTGAATTATCGAATTCTTTTAAACGATGCACTTCGAGAAAAAGCTAAAAAAATATTCAAACCGAATCATTTACTCTACTTATTATCTAGTCTAAACCTATTGTTAACGCTTGCTATGAGTGCTGAAATGCACATGATCAATAAACTCAAATGGTTAGGTCAAAAAAGGTGTTAAAAAAAAAAGAGAGAGAGAGCCTATATTAGTAAATAATATCACCCATGTTCTTAATCAACATAAAAAAATCAATAGAAAAATAAAAATAAAAGAAAATCGTACTTTCATCTTCTCGAATATCACCATGCCGGTCTCGATCTTAAACTTGATTTGGATTACATCGAGGATCTAAATTAAATGAAATTTTGAATTGCTATGTTTATACGAAAAGATTAAAAAAAAAACATTACATTGAGTGTCTGAATTCCACCACATTTTAACAAACGTGTTTCATTTGTTATTACAAAATGATGGGCTCCATAAATAAATCTCGCTCGGCTAAATATCACGGCCGAATCTTGAATGTCCTGTAGCAGTCAAAACTCATTATTTAAATTAACCAACTAAAATCCCCCTTTAATCACGCAAATCTTATCCTAATAATGACACTTTTACAAATTAAATAGCTTTGAATTACAAATTTAATCTCTCTTCAACGTCTGTTTACTATTGTGTAGTCGCTCGAGTGTTAACCAATCAATACAATCAGTTACAAAAAAAAAAAAAAAACGAACATTCCCACAGTGGGAGGACTCTTCTTCTATCAAGAATTCTCCACCTGCTCCTCCGCTTGATCCGCCGTATTTTCTGTGTAGCCTTGCCGTCGACATCCAACCCTCACCTTCTCCCACGCTCTTTTGAGTTATTTTGGTGATTCCTTTTTGGGGTTCTGTTAGATTATTGCATAGAAACTGAAAAGTATTGAAGACTATTAAAATTTGTTTAATTTTTGTGCTTTATAGGCGGGTCAAGGTGCAGGTGAAATTATTGGTGAAGGAATGACTAGACAAATTGTGCGGCGGGGGCCGCTGTCATCGGTGTACAGGCGGCAACCGCTACTGAAAAATCATGACTGCTCGTCGAGAACCGGCGTAACATTTGCGGAGGTGGCAGGTGGGACGGCGGCGGAGTGTGCAGCAGTGTGCTGCTGTTGTCCATGTGGGTTGGTGAACCTCCTGGTGTTGGTAGCGTATAGGTTGCCGGCGGGGTTGTGCCGGAAGGCGTTGGGGCGGAAGCGCCGCCGTAGACTGATCAAGAAAGGGCTTTTGCCACAGCGCCAGTGTGGATGTGACGATAGTGAACCAAAAATCCAACCCATATCAGGGCATGGTGTAGAATCAAATTCAGACAGGGATATCATTGAGCTCGAGAAAGAAATGTGGGAAAATTTTTACAGTGCTGGCTTCTGGAGGAGTTCTTCAGGAAGAAGTGAAATTTGAACTGTAAAAAGATTGCTATAGTTTACTTTTGTTTTTCTTGTTAATTCGCTCTACTGTTGCTTTCTAGATTTGTTTTTCCAATCAAAGAGAGAACTGTTGTTATTTTCTGTCTAAATCAGCGAGAATTATTCACTCGTGTACAATTATTTTCTATTTATTTATTGATTAAAATGTTTATAATTTCTTATCAACGAAGCTAAAGTTACATTTTTTAATGAAAAAGTTCATTTTTTAGTCTTAGTTTGGAAGAATTAAAATGATAATTTAGGCTGCGAGTCTCATAGAATGTGTAGATATAAAAAAAATGTAGTAGATGTGGATCCAATAAATGTTTCAATTTTGCTACAAATATAGAAAAATTTGACAGAATTGTTACAAAAAAACACTTCATAACCCCACAACTTCCTCCTTCATAAATAACAATGTTCATAGTATAGAAACAAAATATGATGTGTGTGTACATACAACAATAAATTATAAATGTCATATGATCATATATGAAGATTTTAAGTACCCTCAATATTTCTATATTGCAAAATCCCTTCGAACGAATCTCACTTTCTTCTTCGGTTTTTGATCTTTCACTAACTCTGAAAATCACATAACACCCGATTAAAAGCACGAAATTTTGTTTGACGAAAAGTAAATCCAAAATATGAGGAAAAAGAAAGGAAAACAGA
The DNA here is from genome assembly GCA_903798355.1 of Fraxinus baroniana. Lineage (NCBI taxonomy): Eukaryota > Viridiplantae > Streptophyta > Magnoliopsida > Lamiales > Oleaceae > Fraxinus > Fraxinus baroniana. The sequence continues at coordinate 11,516 of CAIGRO010185750.1, forward strand.
TTCAGACATACATACATACATACATACATACAGTCTTTTTTAGAGGGATCAAAATGTGACTATGGTGCCCCCACACATTGGAAGCATGCCCAGGCACGATTGAATTGTAGGGTAAGCCTGCCCAATTCTACAATTGAGTCGAATGAGGCTCGGGCCACTCGACTATAAAGGCCATAGCATGCATGTGTTGACCCTTGGAGGCCTATATTTCAAGAAACATATGCCTTATATTAGAAGTTTCTAAAGGTAGAAGTGATGTCGGATATGATCGGAAGGGTTTTCAATCGAGTTGTGCCTTGCTCTATTAGGCATGTAAGCTTCATGAAAAAAAGGTCATGATGTGATGTAACACCTCAAAAATAATTTATATCGACTTGACACCACTTGATGTAAATCTCTAATAAGTCAATACGCACTCACAAAATGAATAAATTAAAGAAAGAAGACATGTTGCCTGGCCAATTTCGAATTCCATCTTCTTGATGAAATCGGAAAGAAGGCGCTTTTGAACTTGCATGGCTAGAATAACCACAATGCCTGAAAGAGCAATTCTTGGGTGCCCGGGACAATTCAATGAATAAGTCCATCATAATACTGGTAATATTTTAGAGTTGTGCTACTGGGCCAGCGCCCCCCCCCCCCCCAATAGGGGGGCGCCACGTGCGCCCCTGGCACGGGGCCCGGGCACCAATCCCGGGCCAAGTAGAATAATTGATGCCTGAAATTGCAAAAATTGCCATAAAACCGCTTCCCAATGAATTATCTATTTTTCACATGCTCATAAATTTATATAGAATCATACAACAATGACATAATGGTTGACACAAATGTTGACATAATGCTACGTCACGTTCTATCATTGAATTATTTAAAATGTAGTCACATTTTTTCATCCAATCACAAAGTGTCACACACTCTTCTGTAGTTGGAGGATTACAAAACAATTATTTTTCCTTTAGTTGTCAAATGCCGTCAATGGATATGGCAATTGACTTTCTGGATTATCGTAAGCCTAAACATCCCTTAATCTATTTTCCTTGTTCTAATTTATAGTTTTGCAGTTTCTATTTTTAGATCAGTGAGTCCTTTTTCCATGAATATCGAATTCCATATTTGCCCTTCTTCTTTTTTTACCTCCTATTGGAAAAGGGGGAACGAAATAAATGAAAAATATTTTTAACTAACCCACTTATTTCTATTTCTTTTAGTTTGATGGGCATATGAAAAAGGTCTAGAATGTAAATGACTCGAGGAGAAAATAATAAGAAGATCAGCATTCTCCCATTAGTTAAATAGACCTTGGAATTATATTCTAAAGTAGTGAAAAATGTCAATGACTTTCAAAAGTTAGTACTTGTTTGGTAAAACTATTTTTTATTTAAAAAAGATCATTCAATTAATCAAACTTCGTTTTTAAGTGCACGTTTGACCCCCATTAATTTCACATTTTGCATTCTCATTTTCTCCATTTGTGGGAACACTATGTTTGAATTTAAGCCATATTTGGTACAGATTAAAATAAAATTTTAATTTAAGTCAAAGTCAAATAATCAATATTAGCCACATCTTTTATGGGTCCCACAACTTTTCAACCACACATTTCAAAAATTTCTATCACAATCAACTGAAACTTTAATTTTAATCCCTACCAAACACCATCTTAGTAATGACCTCCAACTGCCACTATTGACTTCAGTACGGAAATTCCCAATAAAAGAAATGTTGATTTTCGTTTTTGTCCCCTATTGAATTCAGTACGATTTAAAATTGTATGACGATGTTTGCATAATTTTCACTTACAAGACGAGGCTAAAATGGTACATTTCATTTCCAACGTCGCTGTGACATTTATCCAATTTTGACAAATATGGTGTACCTTTTCATTTTTAAAATATTTGTGTTCCTGAGGCAAAATGTGATGAGGCAAAACGACCGTTTCCTAAAAGCATAATGGAGCTATCTTGCATCAAAATCTGACATTGGCATAATGAAATACCAAAGAAGCACCTTTGTCACGCAAAATCAATTAAATCTTAAGGGCAGAAACGTCATTTTGTCATTATTGCGGCTGCAAGTCAGATTATCTTGGAAATTGGTGAGAAGCAACAGTGCAATTTTGGCTGGGCAACGGTTGAAATTTTAATTTTAAGTGCAATCAGACAGGCACTTAATTTTGGGAGAGTTGCAACTGTGATCCCAAAATTTTCTTTTTATAGTAGACTTTATTCAAGTCTTTAAATTGAGAACAATATATAAATAAGGTTTTTAAGTATCACCATTTCAAAATTAAGGATGAAGGTTTTAAATTTCAAAAATCAGGTTTTCATTAAAATTTATTTATGAATTAATTAATTTATCATATATTTTATTAATAAATATATAATGGTCACAAGTCTATGCAGTTTGGTCACAAATCAAAAATTTTAAGGTCACAATTAATTTTTTTTATAAATCACATCGTTCATCGGTCACAAATTAAAAATTTTAAAGTCACAATTTGTTCATCGGTCACAAATCACAAAATTTATAAGTCACACAACTTATTTTATGGTCACAAAAATCACGTTAATTAAACATAAATTATATTTATGTCATAATCTATCAAATTATTGATCACAATTTAATAATTTTTACGTCACACAGCATGTATTGTCACACAACAACCAAATTATTGGCCACAATCAACCAAATCATTTGTGACAATCTCCAAATCATTTGTGACCACCACTTCGCCACTGCCTCCACCAGCGACATCACCACTAGGGGTGTCCGTAGGTCGGTTCGGTTCGATTCTGCTCGGTTCCAGANTTTATTGGTCACAATTTATTCTTCACTAGTCACATACCAACCAATTTATTGGTCACAATCAATAAATCATTTGTGACCACCACCAACACAACACCGTCGTCTCCGCCGCTCACACCAACACCACAGAACGCACCACCGCTGACAACTCCAACCCTACGGGAACCATCGCCGCCACCATCACTTCCTAGCAACAAAATCACCGTTTCAAACATCACAGCCA
>CAIGRO010185762.1:0-15012 GCA_903798355.1 Fraxinus baroniana
TCTTCCAACTCCATTCGTAGCTTACAAGAGTCATGCATTGATCGAGACTGCTCAAGAAATGTTCAAAGCGAGCTCGAAAAGATATGATATTGATCAAACTCTATATAAATTTGATCGGGTTAGTCCTGGAGGGCCTGATCCGAAACATCATTAAAGCCCGTAATTCAGAAGAGAACTTTCTAGTTTCACTTATATTTGCTAACTTTTGTTTAATGCATGCTGTGATGATGAATTGGGTCATTAGTGAATAATTTAAAAGTTATGTCCTTTTTTCTTTGTTTAGTGTACGAGGCAAAAGGGAAAGGTGTAACTTTTGTAAGGCACAATATTATGTTGTGTATCATGCAATTGTGTTATTATTCGTATATTCCATTCCAAAATCATTATTTATTGCAATACTATATATAGTAATGGTTACCCATCATGAAAATATTAAATTCAGTCATCTTATATATCCAATAAAGTCTATTAACACTACATTAAGTTGGACTTTATATGACGAACCAACAATAACAAGAGTCCGTCTGGTAACAATTATGTATCTTGTAGAAGAGTTTCATGAGAAGATTACTGTTAATATTTAGGGTTCCATTTTAAAAGGTCAACTTTTCTATATTTTCATCTTTATTCAATATGAGATTCTATCCCTTAACATACCCCCACATGATGGTGGCTCGTTTGAGCAGGCCAATTTTGAAATCCGCGAGCTCAATTTTTCTGAATCTTAATCGGATCGAACTGCTCGTTGGAGTTTAATAGACTTTGATACCATGTTAAGATTTGAGATTTTCATCTTAAAATGTCAATCTTTTAATAGTTACCTTGCGACAATTTTCCCTAAAAGTTTTTCTAATCAGACAAAATATTTCCAAAAAAATTATTCAAATATGTTAAAAAATAATTTCTTAATCTCAGAAGCAATTTTTGACTCCTCAAAAGTCCCGTCAAAAGTGCCCTAAATAGTTTTACATCAAGGATCCTATGTAGTTTTAATGTGTCTTTGAAACTTTGTGCATTGTTGGAGAAGGACTCTTGGAATTATGTAACATACACTACTAAACATTTCCACAATTGTTCTATTATCGATGCTCTTCTTGTTTGAATATGTGAAATATGTTTTGAGTACTTGTGTAGTGGTGACAAGCATTTGGGCCTCTTCTTTTTTACATGGGTCAAAAAATTAGCAAGCTTTAAATTAAAGATATGAAAAGTCAGTATAAAAACCTCAATTCTCATTAGGAGGTCGAACCAAGCACTTATAGAAAACGGGACTTCCTCGTCCAACCAAGAATGTACTTCTTTTACATTTTGCCAACTCCATAATATGCATTCAACTAATCATGGAGCAAATTAATCAAGTAACATAGTAAAATAAGTAAAAATTCTAACTTCTTACATATATCTTATTTAGAGGGTGTATGATGTAGATTAAAATCAGATTTTAAGTAGATTGTGGTATAAGTTTTTGAAATGTGTGGTTGAAAAAATGTGGGACCCATGAAAGATGTGGTTGATCTTGATTGTTTGACTTTAACTTATATTAAAATCAGATTTTAATCCGACTCTATGAGAAAAAAACATTGAACTTATTAATATGAGGATTAATTTGGAGACGATGCTTTATCTTATGTGGTGATGTGAAGGATATTATGTCGTTTATATAGGTGGATCAATCTTATGATTAAATGAAAATTGTGCAATAACTTCACTTTGATTAAAGTTTATATTTTTATGTATTTTTGGACATACTTGATAATTTTGTTTGCAAGTCCCAAATTTATAATCTTTAAAAGTTTATTTTTTGGTTCCTTTGTAAAATTTAGGGCATTGACAGGGCTTTGAAAAGTCAAAAGTTGTTTTCGAGACTACAAAGTTACTTTGTACTTGTTTAAATAATCTTCTGAAAGTGTTTTATTTGACTAGAAGAGTGTTTTGAGAAAGTTGACATAAATTAGCTTATTCGGGAAACTCTTCTACAAGAAACAAAAATATAAACTCTACTGAATGGACCCTTAGAGGTCATGTTGTTGTGTCCTTCTCTCTTTTTGTATTAATATTTTAATTAGTATTCGAGTTAGGGATCAATAATAAACATTCCACCTAGATGTTGGTGACTCAAAAAAATCAGAAGTATCATCTCTTTTTTCTCGTCTTTGTGATTGCAATAAAACACCCATTTCTTGTGTCCTTTGTGTGTACAAACTAGAGCAACCGAAGTGTGGGAGAATAGTTTATGTTTTGGGTCGTGATTGGAGGTGTTTGATTAGGTTGAGATTGGTAGACTGAGCCCGAAAATATACCTTGGTGGCCATTCTTCTATAACAGTTAGATAATTAAATAGTCACTTAGAGGTCTTGAAAAGATGTTAAGCTCTACCGATAAATGATAACATTATGCTATTCAAAACTGCCTACACAACTAACTCAACCATATGGATTCGAGTTGTCGTGTACTCAACGTGTAAATATGTTTATCGTTATCTTCCTTCCAATCCTTCTTATGTGTCTTACACCATAAACTCAATAGATTGGAATTAAAAATCTATTTCTTATCACGACATTCTTTCAAATCATCTCAATAGTCAAGTGTAGACAAAAAGGCTAAAAAAAATTTAAAAAATGGAAAAAAAAGTTTCCAACTTTTAAGTCAAAAAGCATTTCCAAGTTATTAATATGAACTAGTTAAAGATGTCTTTTAAGAAAACTTGAAAAGATTCCACTAAACTTTTGTTCTTGTTTGGTGGAGTAAAGGTTACTTTGTCTTTATGAATTTGTAAATCAATTTCTTTGTTTTAACACTAGACTAAAGAACAAATTATGACTAGATAATTGACTAAAAGTAACAAAGAATAAGACACCAACAGGTCACATACTGTTACTCGGATACACATATGAAAAATCATTAAATTTGTATTTTTTGAGTTTTTGAAGATTATAAATATTATAGAAAGTAACAATCCTACATCAATTCTTGATACTTGGAATTATCTGCCTAAACAATTCCCATTACGGCAGCCATAAAATATTCCCACTCATGTAATTTTGTCCTAGTTTGTTCTGTTTGTAAAAATATGGGGCTCTAATCCAATTTTCAAAACAAATACCTAGGAATATTCGAAAAATTTCCCTCATTTTTTCGATCTTCGCTTTTGAATTTTCCATTTAAATTGCGAACTATGGCCACTTATTCGATGAATGCAAGAGATTTGCTGATGAGTTTCATGATTGCATCTATATTTATTGCAAGTTCGAGCGCTTGACTTTCTCATGTATTTTTGGTTGGTTAAGAACCCGTTGCCTTGTCGAAATCAGAGTATTACAAAAATCGTGTGGCGTTAATGTTGGATGAGGGGACAATGAGATTGGCGCCGGGAGGACCGGATCTCAACACCATTTTAAATCACCATCATTGTCCTAGGTAGATAAATACATAAGAACATTTGTGTTCTTTTGTAGCTAATGCATAATTCATTCATGCAGCCAATAATGCATAAAACTGAGTTTTTCGTTCTTCGGGCTTTGATTCGATACGTGAAAATTATTTTTCTTTGCGAACCCCTTCGGGTAACTTTCTTCGCACCAACAATTTCCCAAAGTTCCTCAATTTGGTGCTACACTATTTTTCGATATTTGAAAAATATCGACTATTTTTCGATATTTGAAAAATATCGTCTCCAAGATTTGCTTTGTGCAGTTTATTGACTTTTGTAGATTGTTCCTTACGTGGCAATTCAACAAAAATTTTAGAAAGGAAACACGTGATATCAAGAATTAGCCACCTCGGCTTTGATTTTCTTAAATTTACATGAGATCACATAAAATTAATTGCAGTTCAAAAATGTGGGATTGAAATTGAAAGACATGCTAACCTAGCAAAAAGAAACTAATATTAATAGGTGGAATTTTTAGTGAGTAATAAACAATTTGCTTAATTTCAAGGATGGACCATGAAGTTTGAATTTCAACTTGGTCCCTAAATGTTTTTTTCTTACAAAGTCGCTAAAGTCAATTAATGACTCTAGATCCAATGTGACACTGTTAAATTGTGACATGGACTACCCATCGCTAGATACATGGTAGAGTTACACCATTGCCGCATATTAAGAAATTGATTGGTGAAATTTCTAATCCATTTTTCTTCGCACCAATAATTACCCAAGTCACTCAATATGGTCACGATGCTAAACCATTTATTGATGCTAGAGAATTTCTATTACGTGGCAACCTGTTAAAGTTTATTCAGACATGAAAACACGAGCGGCCAAGAAATTAGCAACGCAACACTTTTAACATGACGTATAGAACACTTAGGTGACACCACTGTATTTCAACTTGGCATGCATGTCCAAAGTTGAGCCTCAAGATTTGATGCGATTCAGATTCTTCTGATTGGAAAATGATGACATCATTTATAGTGTTAAACAAAATTTACGAGAAAGGTCGGAAATGTCAATTGGACAAAAAAAAGAAATATAATTTCTTAGATAAATATTTTATTTCCAAAACAATCTAAGAGTGTGTTTGGTAGAGATTAAAATCGGATTAAAATTGAAAAATTAGTCGTTATTGTTGACTTTTATTAGACGAATGAGATCCAATAACGATTATATTTTCAATTTTAATTAAATTTTGAACTCTCCCAAACAGACTCTAAACTCAATAAGGCTTGTTTGAGGTAAATGTTTTGAAAATTAATTTTGTGAAAAATAATAATTAAAATGTATAATTCTTATGTGCAAGATTATTTTAAATAATTTACAATTAAATAGAATTTAATGAAAAATAAAATTTAAAGGATTTACCAAACACAAACGAAGAAAAAAATAAATCAGTTAATATAATCCTCATAATCGTCAATTTATATACAAATTAGCATCATCAATAAATAGGGAAGAAATTGGAAAAAAAGGAAAATATCTAAACCGATCGTTACAATAAAAACTCCATTTGCGAACGTGGCATCATTCTCTGCCTTTGACTCATTGGTCAACCAGCGCGTGTGATTAAAACTAATGAGGCTCAGAAAAATAAAAATTTCCAACGACAGAGATTTTAGAGAGAGAAACAAACTTTAGAGAGAGAAACCGCTTTGACTTCGGATCGATGAGCAGAACGGCAACGGCCCCTTCTTCTCTCCGCCACCCAAACCCTAAAAAAATCGTAGACGTTTTCTTTTCTTTTTTCTTTTTGTTTTATTTTGTCTTTTAGTTTTCCCCATCTCTAGATCTTTCATTTTGTTTTTTTTTTAATTTTAATTTTGGAAAAAAATAGATCGGCATATATTGAGTTTCTTCTGATTTAATTGAGGTACAGTGTGTATTTTCTTTTCGTAATTTTTGGTTATTGAAGCCTTAGGTTTGGATAACTCTAGGGTTTTTGAAACCCTAGCTTTGGAATATGAGTTATTTTAGGGTTCTTGAGGGTTGATTTAGAGAAATTAGGGTTTATATATTCATAATTGGCAATTACATGTATGGAGTCGGGGACTTTAGGGTATTCGGGTAGTGATTTGGATTCGAAACTGAGGGTTCGATGGAACGAAAATAGCAAAGTTTATACCCGAAGAGTCAACAAGAAAGCCCAAAAAACCAGCATCAATAACGATTCTGCCACTACCACTGGTGGGGAGAATCCCACAGCCTCAACCACTTCCACCACCGAGAATCCCGCCGCCACCGCCGAGGTTACCTTCTCCACCGTTGCCGCCACTACCTCCGTCGAGTTCCCCACTACCTCTTCCGCCGAGAACCCCACCAAATCCGCCGCCTCTCCGGCCGTTATCGCAAGCAGTCCTGCGACAACCACTGACCATTGTAAGAGCAGTGACAATGTTCTGAAAGAATTTTCGGAAACCCCTCATCAAGAATGGACGTCTTTGCAAACCCTGGTGTCAAAAGATGCAGATTCTTCTCAGCAGCAGCAAGGACAACCACCGCATCAAGAACATATGCCCATACTGTCAGAAGATGGTTTAAGTCATCGTCGAGTGCAAGATGGCAGTTTCAGTCAAGCAGCTGAGCCACATAATCGTAAAGAAATATCGTCACTACCCAGTGGAAACAAGATCCACGACTGGAAAGAATCATCACCACTGGGCAGCGCAAATGAGCTGCCACAGAGAAGTGGGCATGGGCCAGAGAGTCCGAGAGAATCATCACCACATCCCAGCGCAAATGAGCTGCCAAGTGGTAGGGAAGCTTCAATGGCACAGCTGCCTGGTGGGTATGATCTGCAGAATGGTAGGGAAGCAAACCCTGTGCCCTCACCCCTACCCAGTGGGAATGAGCCGGTAACTTTGAACGGAAATGTGAAACCCCTGGTAGTAACCAGGGTTGATGATAAGGTTATATTTAAATTATCGGAAGCAACACCAAGGAATGAGATTAGAGAGCTTAAGAAGAAGCTAGAGAGCGAGCTTGAGCAGGTTAGGATGTTATTTAAACAGCTCGAAGCCAAGGATGCTAATATTAACAGTAGTATTATCAGCAGTAATAATATTTTGACTGGCAGTGTTGGTGCTAATTTGGGTGGGTATATTCAACCTCAACCTCAGTACGTGAGAAATGATGGAGCAGAGAAGAGAGTGCTAGTGAGATTGAATTCAGAGGTGGGTTCAACAGGACAACTAGCAACCAGGCCGATGGGGTTAGCAAGAGTGAATTCCGATGTGGGTGCTACACGGTATATGGAACCAAGGCCATACAGTAGGCAACTAAGTGTTGCAGTAATGGAAAACAATCCCAGTGTTGCTGAATATGTGGAGAAGGAGAAAAGGACTCCCAAGGCTAATCAGTATTACAGGAATTCAGAGTTTCTTTTGGGGAAGGATAGATTGCCTCCTGAAAGCAATAAGAGATTAAAGACAAATAGTAAGAGGAAATTTGCTGGACATGGATTTGGCTTTGGTTTTGGGATGGATAAGAACTTGAATCGGGTATTCAAGAGTTGCAGCAACTTGCTACAGAGGTTGATGAAGCACAAGCATGGATGGGTGTTTAATGAGCCAGTGAATGCCAAGGAACTGGGATTGCATGATTACCATGATATCATTAAGTATCCTATGGATTTGGGTACAATTAAGAATAGGCTGTCGCAAAATTGGTACAAGTCTCCGAGGGAGTTTGCAGAGGATGTGAGACTTGTTTTTCGGAATGCAATGACATACAATCCGAAAGGGCAGGATGTCCATGTTATGGCTGAACAGTTATCGGATATTTTTGAAGAGCGGTGGGCAGTTATAGAGATGGAGTATAATTACTATTGGAAGTACCAAATGTATCATGGTGCAGGGTTGCCCATTCCCACTTCAAAAAACGCTCCCTCTCAGCCTCATTTTGCTCCCCCTGCCTTTGCCTCTGCTCCGGTTGCATCTTTTTCTGCCCATACTCCATCTGCCCCTCAGATGATGACTTTAGATAGGTCGGAATCTGTGGCTACACCTATATCTCTTGATCCCAAAATTCAACGTACTCATGTTGGTCGGATGCCTGTTCCAAAGAAACCTAAGGCAAAGGATCTCCATAAGAGGGATATGACTTACGAGGAGAAGCAAAGACTTAGCAAAAATCTTCAGAGCATACCTTCTGAGAAACTTGATGCAATTATTCAAATCATTAAGAAGAGGAACACTGCACTTTCTCAAAATGATAATGAGATTGAGGTGGACATTGACACCGTTGATACAGAAACCTTATGGGAGCTTGATAGGTTTGTGACAAATTTCAAGAAGAGCTTGAGCAAGTACAAAAGAAAAGCGGAACTTGCTCTTCAAGCTAGAGCAGGAGCTAATTTGACTGTTCCAGTGATGGTAAGAGTTTGATTTATATTTTCTTAGTCTGTTTTGGAATTGAAAGTCAATGCACGTACAATGGTTGTCTTTTCATCACATTGCAGAGTACAACCCCGGCATTGGCAGAGGTTCCTATAGAAAGTGGACCAGGTGCAATATACTTCTGCAATATTGATATTCTGGAGGTGTTATTTTGTACACATAGATGAGCATTGATTACAATAACTGACATTCGAATTTCTCGATTTTTTGAAGCAGTTGGAAATAGTGCTGCTCCCGCTCCCGTTCAAGGTGAGAAGCTGGGGTATAATGGGAGTAGGTCCAGTAGTTCAAGCAGTTCTAGCAGTGATTCTGGATCATCTTCGAGCGGTAAATGATTTTCATCTCTTTCATATATTAAAGAAAGCGACAAAAATGAGAATAACAAGTCTTCAATATTAGCATAATTTGAAAAAAAAAAAAAAGATTACATAAAAAAATTTAGAAATTAGTCTAGATTCTTGAAAACCCTAAACTGGAAAAAAATGTAAACAAATTTTATTGGAGAACTCAAAAAGCTTAGCATTTGCTGCCTCCAGCTCAGACTAAATCTCTTTGATCCCGACCTTAAAATCAATAAGATATATGTGCATATATAGCAAGATACACAAACAGAAATAGAGAACTTACCGAGAGAAGAGAATTTTCTAAAACCCCATCTTCATCTAGTAAGTTTCTGCTCGCCGCCCAACCCAAATAGGTGAATGTGGGTGTCTGTGAGTGTATGAGTGAATTCATCTTTGTCTTAGTGGATGCAGATTCTGGGGGTGGGAAGCAACGGAGATGAAGAAAACGATTGATGAAATTCCATAAAATAGAAAATCATATGCTTGTGTGAGAGAACCCCAGATCTTGAAGGATGGTCACAAAGAGGGAGGAGGAAGACGACAGTGAATGACTGAATGAAGAGAGAGAAAGAGTTGCTGAGAGAAGGAAAATTAATGTGGCCTGTACCTTTGGCAGAAAAGGGATGGAAAGGATCGTGGTGGGCCCAGATGGAAAAAAGTCATTATCGAGTGCAGAACACGTAACGAATAAGGGAGGTCAATAAAAGTATAAAAGACGTCATAACGATTTATGCAAAACTACGGGACCGTAACATTTTTATGGCTCTTTTTTTATTTATTATCTAGGAATGCAACCCATTATATTCACATTGTACAGATATGATCATATGTTGCACGTTTGGATAGGCTCATAATATTGCAGATTCTTTTTCTCTCTCCCTATAAATAAGCTTATCCTTGTTTAATTTTGTTAAAAATCAGATTTTTAGTAGATTTTGATAAAAATTGATGGAATGTGTGGTTAAAAAGTTAATATAAGTTGTGGGTCCATAAAATGTTCGATTGAAGATGAGTTTGGGTCAAATATGTTCTAAAAAATGGGGCCCAAGGCTTATAAACCCACCCAACATGCTAGATCATATTAATATTTTTTCCACGATCATTTTGCTGTTAACTTCTGACTGATTCACTCTATTTTTTAACTTTGTTGCAGATTCCGATAGTGATAGTTCCTCTGCAGATGGGTCAGATGAAGGGCATTGATTTAGTATGTGAATGGATATGCTTATGGTAAAGAAAAAGGTGTTTGCATTATCATTGAAAATTTTCTTCTTTCATACTTCACATGCATTGAGCTACATTGCCTCCAAATTCTTCCGTTTGCAATATGTTCAGCTCACCAGCTTCATCCAATCTGTTTTTTTGGTTATGTTCCGTAGCTCCGTTTTCAGTATGGTGATAAAATTATGTGAAGTGGTAGATATTTTGTGCTTTTAATCCTGCTCCTTTACCAAACAACCTAGTGGATGTCATTAAAGAATGTTTCATGTTCACAGCCGTGTCAATAGGTGGAAACTGTGATGCCATTGTGTTCCAATTGAATCTGATTCATCCGATTCTTTTCCTATCCTTTTAAGTTTGTTCTAATTTCTGAGAAATGGTTTTATTTTGACCTGTAAGTTTATCTGATTGATGCACAAGCGGGTTTACATTTTTTGGTATGCTTCGTTTAATTTGACGAGATCAAACTCTTGAGTTCAAGTCAGAGCTGTACAGCTTTTTGAAAAAATAAAGATGATACAGAAAGATTGAGCCCGTATTGCAAAAAGCACGATATTCTGATTTCTTGCTTATGTTGATGTTGCAGGACTACTATATGATGAGCTTTATCTTGTTTGGGAGATCATTTTTATTATGCCCTTTTGCAAATGATGGTTTCCAGACCGCTTCAGAGGCAGCAAGCCTGGAGTCTCTCATTTGTAGTGTTATTTGAACTTTGTAGGTATTATATTCAAGGCGGTTTCTTTTGTGAAAAATGTGTATTTTTTTATTGGTTATGAAAGAACGTAGCAAATGTAAATTGCCATGATCTGTACTTACTCTAGTTATAGAAGGCTTGTGGTAGGATTTTCGTTTCCTAACAGTGGACAGTGACTGAAGAACTGAGGGAAGTAGAAAGGCTAAGTCTTGAATGTGAAAAACATTGTAAGTATTGTAGGAGCAGCTTAGTTCTAATGTTTGTTTTTTATTTTTTTGCCAAAAAATTGTTGCTCATTTATAGTATAACTCGATGTCAAAAGGGGGGGAATAGAGTAGCCTGTACAGAGCTTTTGACCTGTAACTGTAGCGTTTGATTTTCTTGTAATAAAGTTAAAATTTGGCTAACACGTTCAGTTCTGCTATGGCATCATAAAATTCTAGTCATTTGGTATGTTATCGTTTGCTGGGTGGAGACTGCATGATTTTATTCATAGGATTGTGGTTACTACAATAGCCTCACCTTAGGAGGTGTACTCACTGGCCACACTTATCGGGGTGTTTAGTAGTCACGCCATTTCTTGATGTGCATCATTGTAGTCTTGTGTGGTTTCAACTTTATCAGATATTTTCGAACATTTGTGGCTGTCACACAACCCACATAGGTGTGTAAGAGAGTTAAAAGGATTGTTCCCAATTGGCAGAAAACTGCCTGCACTAGGTTCACAGTGAACAATTTGGGTACATAATGTGTACATAATTTGGGCACATAGTAATGTTCATAATGTGATGTGGACAAAATCCTCCTAGTGATGTAAAAGTGTGAAATTTGAATTAAAGGTTGAATCCAATGCCACGTGTAATTATGGACACAATTGTGTGTAACATTATGTACTTGTAACACTTCTCGTGTTTTAATTGTCTATTTTGATATTGATAATTTGGGTACATAATGATGTCCATAATGTGGTGTGGACAAAATTCTGTTGTTGATGTGAAAGTGTGAAATTTGAATTAAAGGTTGGATTCAGTGCCACGTGTAATTATGGACGCCATTATGTGTAACATTATGTACTTGTAACACTTCTCGTGTTTTAATTGTCTATTTTGATATTGTTGAAAATGTTTTTTTTTTTGACATTTTGAAAAATTGTTTTGAACACATCCAAAACACGTTTTGAAAATTTTAATTTGATTATAACTAAAAACACTCAAAATGAATTTTCTTTGTAAATTTTTAGCTTGTTTTCAAAAACGCGTTTTCGAAAATAAAAAAGTTAACACATACATTGTTTTGAAAAATTGAAAATAGAAAATGACTTGAAAACAGTAAAGAGAACAAACCCTCGAGTGTTTCATTCTTTTCTTGAATTGTTACTGAAAAAAAAGGTCTTACAATTTTCACTGTGCAACTAGATCATCACTTTACAAATGCTAAAAGAACAGAAGAAACAAACACACAGAAAAACAAGTCAAGAGACAAGAATCCAACACCGTTTTCACGAAATCTGTTAAACTTTTAAGAACAAATTTGAAGAAAAGAGTCCAATGAGTCAACCAGAAGCAGAAAGATAGGAAGATACAGAGCAGCAAGCTTTTACAGTGACATACTTGTCACCTACAGATCGACAAAATTAAATATGATGTGTCTAACACGCTAACTTGATAAAATGGCTTAATTTGACTCAAAGATGTAAATGCAATCTCACCAGTATAAACCAGAATAGCATCACAGTAAAAAACACAGAAGAAACATCCACAGAAATGCCTCAAGCAGTATCAGAAGTGTATTTAGTATTCACCGGGGTAACAATGTAACTGAGATAAATTTGAACTACTTGAGTTTCACAAATTGAAGTGTATACAAAATTTATTCACTCTATAAGTCCAAACTCTAATCACTTCCATCTGAAAAGCAGAAACTAGGTTTCACAACTAGAAAAGCTAATGTTCTATACCATATAACTCGACAAACAATACTTCACGCTCCCACCAACATTGCTCGGAAATAAAAACAATATGGCCAATGCCAGCACCTAGGATATAGGCATAATTACAAACTTATATAGTTGCCAGAAAAAGTGAGCATCAACTGGAAAATAGAAGATATAAAGAAAAATTGGCAAACAACAACATCAGCCTAGTTAAGTCAACTGGCCTATATAAAGCAAAAGGAAATCCCAAGGAAGGAAGCATCTGGTAAGAATGAACGAGATGAACTGAACGTTTGATAAACAAAACCTTGATGAGAGTGAGTGAATATATTGCTGCTTTCAAATGCATTGAAGGACATTCATATTCCACAAGTAAATAATATAATAACAAGAGATGCCACCACCAGTTGCAGCATTTTGAAGTTTTAGTAGGATATAAAACCTGAATGAAATATTTTCACGATAAGATTATAAAGATGCATAACTGAAAAGGCATTGACAAAAGTATCCACTAATTGCAAACCAAAAGAATATCACAAAAAACTCGGGTCCAGTTTATTCACAGTGATGTAATCAATATATTTAACTCAATAATACATGCCCACAAACATGGTAATCAGCCTTAATAGTAAAAATAAGTGATATAATTATAAAGTTTCTCAATAACCAATCTCATTCCACTTGGTACAAAATCAATTCTTATAGGAAAATAATTAGACATTTTGGCCTATAGAATAAAGGAATTTGAGTAGTACTAATACAATTTTATATACATCCATCAGAGTAAATGGAATGAGATAACAAATAAGATTTTGGAGAAAAACTACTGTCAAACAGCTATGCTCCTCTCGAGAAATAATAATAATAATAAATTATCAAAAAAATTAGAAGCTCATCATTTGTCAGGGCTCGTGCAAGACGTTGAAGATGAATAAGGCAATGATGCTGATGGTAAATCATCAGTGAGATTCTCATGAAGGACTGACTTCTGACAACACACATTGATCTCTTTGGTGGATGAGAAGTTACAAAAAATTAAGATTTCGTTGTTCATTTGAAACAATTACAGACATCTAAGTGTCATCTATTTGATGAGGTAATTGGATATGAAGAAACACTTTTTGTCAATGGAGGTATGTGATATATGATCAATAAATTTTCCAGCTCCCAAGATTATTATCAGAGAGTAAGCACACATGTTTAGTTCGTGGAGCAAATGTGCCATCAAATCTAATCGTGCCAGTAATATATTACAAGTGTGTTGATTTTGCCAGTAAGCTGTTCTAAAAGACTCTCTCTACCTGTGACAATGTAAGGACTTCGAACCGGTTGGGGGCTAACATAAAAAGTTTCACATCTTTTTCTTTCTTAATCTTTCCATCTAACTTTCAAAATTCCGCACTTCACCAAGACACCCACCAATAGAAAAACCAGTCAAGGATGCAGGCTCTATAACACCCTAGGCAGCAGTTCTTGACAGAACCTAACATCTATAAAGAAACAACCAAACATAATGCACAGACAAAATTATACTACCACTATAAAGCAAAATTTTAGACTTGCACCAACAAGGAGATGCAAATGATAAACCCAAACAGAAGGTGCAAACAGCAGAAGCAACCAAAAAGATACATAAAAATTTAGAGCATACCACTGTCAAAGCCAGTAGCTATGATACTACCTTCATACATAAAAACCAGGAAAATGTNTAGACTTGCACCAACAAGGAGATGCAAATGATAAACCCAAACAGAAGGTGCAAACAGCAGAAGCAACCAAAAAGATACATAAAAATTTAGAGCATACCACTGTCAAAGCCAGTAGCTATGATACTACCTTCATACATAAAAACCAGGAAAATGTTGGTTTTCACAAAAAGGAAATAATCCATTAGTACTTTCTCTTTCTTTAGCTTTTCTTGGTAGATAATCTAACGCACTTTTAACAACCAGCAAACATCTCAAGGCAAATATCAAATTAAGAAGAGGCCAAAGTACACAGCAAATCAAAACTATCAAGCCAGACTTCACATTGTCTTGCATGAGATCACCAGAAGCACTTAAAAGGCAACTGCACCAACAAGCTGTTACAAACCTGAATCAAACATTCATTCACAACTCAATACATCATTCCGCAACAAACAGACAAAGTTCTGACTAACTAAAAAGAACATAATACGAGAAGATGTGAAAATTTCAAATAATAAGAATTAGAGTTCATAAAATTATTTTAGAAGATAAGCTGACAAATGTTAACAAGCATATGATAAAGATAAAGAACCAGACAAGAAAGCAGCAGAAATACTTGACCACTCAATCTTCACTGGTACAGAGATAAAATGATTTAAACAACTTAAATGTTTAACAAAGAATCATCAATATTTTATCAATTCCCAAGATCCAATTAATTCAGCTTAATTATCTGCACAGCAGCTCCCAGAGAAGGACAGATGTGGGATAATGTAAGTTGAGCACATCTATCACGTGAATTCTTCAGAAAAATCCTTAGGGTATCTTCTACTAGCTAAATTGAACATCAAGTGTAGCGAGAAAAGGGCAAGACTTGGCTCAAGGCATATGACATAAGCAACCAGGCACACCAGCAGCCATTTGGATGAGTTGAGAAGTAAAAGTTCCACACTAATACTCACGCAGGAAAAGAAATTTGTAGGATGTCCTCCAAAAAAAGAGGTTTGAGTGTTCGGGAGGTGATCGTATGGAGCAAATGCTTACCCTTTTCACACACTCCCATCTCATCACGACTTCTCATTTCAACCCCATGATAATACCTAGCCTCTACTCGAACTATGGCAGTCAAATAGGAAGCCAATAGCCGCTTTATGAGGAGGAAGTCAGTTTTCTATCTATAATGTGGTGCTTTAGAGGCGGATTGAGGCGTAAACCTTACAAAAAACAAAAAATCTAAATAAAAGAATTATAAAATAATATAAAATCCAAAAAAAATCAAAGTTAGAGCATTTAGTATGG